>JABUQX010007838.1:0-24501 GCA_015478945.1 Trachelipus rathkii
TCTTGAGAAAAGTATGACTTGTGAACATGAAATCCCTATATAATGTCTGTAACAAATAAAAATAAAAAAAAAACTTAAAATATATATTTCAGCTAATACTTAATTACTTCTCTTCTATAACTAATTAATTTTAAACTTGGCCCGTTTTTTTTTTCAGGCAACATTTCTGCCAATAAAATATTGAGTAACTATCGTTATATTCAAATTTATATGCAATTATATAAATAAGATTAATTTTATCAGCATTTACTCTGCCCATAAAATATCGATATACTGTATGTATAAAAGAATATACGAAACAATTAAGTCTATTCTCAGAGTTGACCATTAAAAGGATGGGAATAAGTTATGTGATCCAAAATAATATTATATAGACTGATTAATATTAATTAATAATAAATAAAATAATAATAATAATATAAATAATAATAATAATAATAATAATAATAATATAATAAAAGAAAAACATTATTGGAAAAAACTAAGGAAGGATATATATGAAAGATATATATACTCTATATAATGTAATATAAAATATATTATATATATATATATATATATATATATATATATATATATATATATATATATATGGGGGTTTCCTTCCGCGGGGTTTTACCCAACGAAGGTTTTCCTCCACCCCATCTTTTCCTTTATTATTATTATTATTATATTTATTATTATATTCTTCATATCCCCACTCGCTCAGGTGGTGAGTGGGTGTTATTTTTTTTTTTTGTAGCTAAATATTTTATTTTTTATTAATGTTGTTTTTATTAGATCAAAGCATATTTTTGAAAGATTATTTTGATTTTTGTTTTTGTTTTCTGATATATTTTTATGATGCTGAAAAAAATCAAGTATGAGGAAAACCAGTGGATGTAAGAAGAAGATGAAGGAGCCCGTAAGTTTTTTGTGTATGATTTACATTTTATGTAAGCTTTTTTAACTTTCTTTTCTAATCTTTTGTACATATGTCCACAGGTCTTTTCTTTTCTGCAGATGTTTTATTTTATGCTTGAATCTGAAGATGCTGTTGCTGCTGCTTGCTTGAAGATTTTATCATAAATGTAGACAATAACATTTCTTTCTTTTTAATTCTAACTATAGAATTTTGAATGAGTGCCGGCCTTTGCATTGTGAGAGAAGGTTGTGAGTGATAACCAAACCACAGCTTACCACCAAATCGCTTGTCACTGGGAGCTTCCGCCTGCCGCATGCCCCACCAGCCCACTGCTTACGATACACTCTTAATATTATGATCACCATCATTATTTTTATTATTCCTGGTGACCATATAAATATACCTCTCATTAATATCCATATAATATTATTTTGAATAGAGAACTTAAAGTATCTACAATAAGCCAAGATAGAAAGACCACATGTAGAATCTAATAAGGTAGTTGAGTTTACATGAGTTTATTATCACCTAATTTATCATTTTTTTATATAGTTTTTATATAGTTTCATAAATAGTATATGAATTTATTTTATATAGTTATATATTGTTATAGAATTCCCCTTGTAAAGTATTGTATAAAAATATCTAGTGCCTTCCATACACGGCTTGCTCACCATAATGATAATTATAACTATTTTACTATTGTCCGTCACGAGATAATATCCGCGTGAGACATATACTCTTTTATTGGCGTATCACTCACCAACGTTAGTGAGGTGATCCTTTGATTGAGTGTTGACAGTAAGAGTACACGTTCACCTGTACAGATGCGAAGAATGATATTAAGAATATATTGCTAGAAGTAAGAATACTAGATGATTAGCATAAGATGATACTGTATAGAAATATAGGGAGTAAAAGATCAGCGTGAAAAAGAAGATTAAGAAGGATTGAAAAGTAATTATCAAGATATATGTTACTGAATAAGTTGTGGGAATAGGTATACTGGGAGACGAGAGTGTGAAGAAGATGGAGTCATGAGCAAAATATGACCGAAAAAGGATATATATAGAACTATATCTTAACACACTCAATAATATAGACCAGACAATTTAAAATTTATAGGGTTACGATGAAATAAGTATTTTCTGTGTGAATTGTTGATTGCACAGAGTTTAGGCCGAAATGCCTGAATAGAGAATGTCTATGTCTTAAGAGACATGGTATTAATTAACCTTGAGTATGACTGAGTTATGATTATTAATAGAGTGAGAAGAGAGAATGGATAAATCTTACTCATCTACTCTAGTTATGTGAGAATATTCACCTCAAGCAAAAACATAATTGCATTAAAGAAACAATGATTGAAGTAACTTTTAATTAACAAAAGATGGTGGTGATATAAAAACCTTGGTAAAATCTTTAAAGAAGTCTATGTATAAGAGGAATAATAACATAAGAGAAAGAGAATGAAGGAGGGAGGTGTCACGACCAGAAAGCAAAAATTTGGTGTTAGTTTGGCAGATGATCTTTGTATAGGTGAGAAAGATCGAACAAGCGCACAGATAATTGTTACTCATGGCAATTTACAGGAGATCAGGATCTGTGAAGAGTGAGATGTCAAGAATAGGCTACTGGTGTGGAAGTGCAAGTACATAGGGAATGTATCTGATGAGCTCTGAGAGATGACGATTCCTATATTATTGTAGAAGAGAGTTTAAACTGGTTGTAGAGTAGAAATTTAGTAACTTTGATTTTGCATGTATTTGTAAAAACATCACCTGTAGAGCATAGATATCATCTGACTTGTTACTTGTACTCATGCACATCCCGGCCGTTCTTGATTGACTTTGGTGAAGAGTTGATAAAGAAGTTATGTTCGATAGGAAGAGGTAGAACATTTTTCGAGTTTTTATACAGAATTGTACCTGAGTGCATAGGTGACTAACCATGTAAAGTATGAATGAGTTTTGAGACATGAATGATGTCGTAATCTAGAGGGCAAAGTGTCTCTATATGAGTTTATATGCAATTATATTCTATGTATTGATATTATTATTTAAAGATTTTAATCTAGAGTATAATTGGCTAATTAAGAATTTTGTTAAATCCACGATTGTAACTAAAAATAGTAATGAAGATTAAGATAGTTATGCCATGAGGTTAAAGTGAACACCTGTTGAGGGTCAATAATAAAAGGAAGTGCATATGGAATAATGAAGGTATATAATATAGATATATATATGAATGAATCAAAGCCCCGCTTGTAAAAATAAGTATTTAGATACTTATGAGTTCATAAGCATAGGTTGCTGATGGTATATTACCTGAAAGATATAGAGATAAAGATATGTCGATTTGGTGAATTGATAGGTTATAAGTGGGGAGAGATTTTGAGAAAATGCTGGTATATAAGACTAGAACCGTGAGTTTGATGTAAGAGGGAAATATTTAATCACCAAAGATGAAGGTAAATAAAGTAGAAGTACAATAGATTGTAGGTGAAGTGAGAATTTTATCCTCAGTAGTATGTGATAAGATTGCGCGGTTAACGCACGAAAGAGAAACAGATTATATTTAGAAAAGTGGGAAGACTGGGAAATGATATTTGTTGACTTAATGTTTCATATTAATATCTCTAACTATGAGGTGTTATGAGAAGATAGAGTGCCAATCTCTCATTTCCTCCGATTATTTAAACGAAGTAGTTTTATACATTAGTAGTATATTTAGGATAAGTTTTATTGTAGAGAAAAAATGGCAGAAGAATAATATTGCGACATATTGTAGGAAATATTATATTATTAAAAGTTAAATAGGAAATAATGATTGAAAATTAAAAATACAACCCATGTACGATAAATTAATGATTACGCAATTAATAGGTGCAGGGGATATGGTTAAGTGGTATGATAACAAGAGAGTGAAATGTTGCCTGAGTACTGATCTCTAAACACAAAACCGTAATCATCTTTCGAGATTGAATTAAGAGAGAAGAATGTATTCACACAAGACTATACAGAATTTCAACATTAGAGAGATTGGTTTGGAAGAGGAATGTGCCAGAAAGAGCAATACATAAACAGCACAGAGTGGATTTCTAAGACAATTCATGAAATGAGTAGAAGGATTCCTAGTTGTCGTGGTCAAGATCATATTTACAATACAGAGCAGTCACTGTCATACGTGAATAAAGAATTGGATGACGGGTGTTTTGGTGTTATCCGATAAGAGAGAAGAGCTAATGACTAATATTTAGGCTAATGAATACGAGAGGTAGAATGCTCCGAATAAGTAAAATAGGTCTGTTTTGAGTGAGTCATAGAGATTTGAAGATAGCATGCGCTTAGATATTATTGCTCCACAAATAAACGTGTCTGTTTGGAGAGGCATCATGTAGTATCATGTCTCTCAGCCTATGGTATTGAGGCAATGGGTCCACCTAGCGATCGAGCACAGTTGTACACACATTGCATAATTATGTTGGACCACCGGTGGCGCTATAAGGGCTGAAATCGAGCCTCATGAGCCTATATACCGGGGAGTCATGCATCACTTCTTATACTTTGACAGAGTATAAGTCTCAACCAATTTTGGTTTTCAACTGCAAAACTGTCTAAATCTAATTATCGCCAAACACACACGCCGTCTCCAAGCAAAGGAGGAGTTATTACGTTTTATTCTAAAAATTCCGCTACATCAATCAAATTTTACGTCGTAATTTGTGTACTTCGGATGTTTAACCAAATGATATTATAGGGCAGGTACCGGTCCATAACAATATTAGTACACGTTTGGATGACCAGACTCCCTTAGGACAGTACAGTTACTATTAAGACACTGAACTGTTAGTAATGTAAGAATTAATCAAAATGTTGGGGAATATAAGATTACGATATTTATTGTATGATAGAATTTGAGGAGATCAATTATAAAATCTGAGGTGATGGTACTACGCATTCTTCAGAAATAATGGTTTTTCAGGAATCAAGTTCTTTTGTAAAATAATCAAGATTGACAAGAAACCCTAAGACATCTTGTGCATGATAGTTGTGCGATCGGCAAACATTCCAGAAGGATAGTTCAAAAAGATGTGATAGTTCTTAAGCTTATGGAATGATGTGAGGTTTGTTGAGAATATAAAATCGAATTATTTAGAGGAAAGTGTATTTACGAGATGTATAACAGTTTGGTTCTGGTGCATCCCAGCTCACGAGAGTAAGATGAGAGATATCGTGAGGCGAGATGGTGATTGAACAATTAGAGAGGATCTGGAAAGTGTGTTGTTAGAGCTATAAGTCTTTAGATGATTTTGTGGTTATCCCTGGTATTTTGGGTTCTGTGTATGAAAAGGTAAATATGGCTGGAGTTCCTATGAAAGAGTGTGAGTATTTTGTATTACTGTAATAATAGATAGCGTAACTATGAAGATGATTTTAGGGGGAAGTAGTGTTTCTTAAAGATATAGGTGGGTTGATTATAAATAGGATCCAGCAAGGAGAATATTAGGGGAGGTGAAGTAACATGTACGGTATTCGAATAAGAAGGGAAGAGGTGAGTATTGGTCGATAAATTTCGTCTAGTTTATTACTTCGAAGTGTTAGATGATATCGGAAAGAATAATATATTGAAAGGATATCAAGTGTATGCAAAAAGTGAGAATGTTAATTGATTCAAAATGAGCCTACGAATAGGTTCTAAGAGTGGCGGATATGGAAAATGTAAACGATGTTTTGGGTCGAGAAGGATGAGTGCGATCGACTTTGATACACGTTCCAAAGAATATGGAGTTATTGGGAGTAGATGGAGACTATGGCCATGTGACTTAGGAAAGTTATATAAAAGTAAGATGGCCTCTGTGTATGATGGTATTTAAATGTAGAGATGATCTGGACTCTTTGTTTCTGCCATACTCATTGAGTAGCACTAGGAGAGAAAACAAATATGATTGGGAAGAACTGAGGAACCAGAGAAAGAGATATATAATATTGCAAAACATGGGTGATGCTGTCGTAGGCGACTGAAATGGTATACAATTGTAGATGATAAGTTATGGACTTGTGATTGAGAGCTCTCATGAATGGCAGGAGGAAGGTATGAGTAGTGCCAATCATTAATTGATGATTGGTGGCTATAAATCGTGTCTGAACTGGAGAGAAAGAAGTCTACAGTATGCGAGTATATGGATAAGGGGAATGGACAGGAAGAGAGGTTGCTGGAGGAGGTGAGTACAGGATAGAATTTAGGAGCAGATTACAGTTTTGGCTGATAGGGAAAAAACGAATGATTTGAACTTTGCGTTAGTGTATAATGGATAATGAACAATGAATATTAAGTATGAAGAAGTGTGAGAATATGGGAGCTATTAGAGGAGATATGGATAGCAGCAAGGTAGTCTGAAATGTTCGTGCAATAATAAGCTGGATGTGTTTATGTCAACGCACTGTGTGGATCTCGACTTATGTCAATTGTATATGGAATGGGGTTATGAACTAATAATTTAGAGCACAAGAGGGGAAAACCTAACGACGATCATTCCTAGAGGCACACCATTGTGAGTTGTATCAGAGAATGAATGGGAGGGAAGAATCGCCGAACGCAAGGTAGTTGGCAAGAGTCTAGGTCCTGAGCCGACGCGACTTATGAGGTGCTGATGCATTTGGTTTTGACTGAGGCTTATGTGCACAAGAAGAATTAGGTGAGTCCACGGATCACAGTTAGAAAGTAAGCACTTTCATGAGATAGCCTTGAAAAGAGAGAGGTTAGACATATTGTCCAAAAAGAAAGAGGTCTAGATTTATTTGTGTGAGACTATTAGAAAATGAAAGAGGTGAAGGTAAATAAATGCATTTGCATTGGTTATGCATTTCAGAATGGGTGAACAAAACAATGGATAGGAGTTAGAACAGAACACTGTGGAACGAAATTCAGTAAAATGAAATAACAACTGTCGTCTACGTCTGTTACAGAATGAGCAGAATGGATTTTAAAGATAAGGTTATGCTGAGAAGGGTAGAATCTCAATGTGTAAAATAGCAAAATAAAGACCAGACACAAAACCCTCTATAAACCGTCCACTTTCAAGAATTAACTATTCCATACCTCTTGCGCAAAAATATATGGCTAGATAATTATAAATCTGAGCTTAGTGTTCATAGATGAACTGGTATGAATTTGATTATGTACGTATGAAAAGGCGACTAATGTGAGGAACAAATGTGGATGTGACTGTAAAGAGGTTTAGACATGTCGTAGGAAAGCTTAGGTAAATGTTGTTACGCGGCGTAGGGGTGAAAGTGAAACCTGCAAAGTGTGAATGGTTTAAGAAGAATGTAGAGTTTCTAGGACATGTTGTGAGTGAATCTGGTCTTCTGAAATCTCCAAAGTATATGAATGAAAGTATTGAGTTTTCCGAGCCCAGAACGGCTGGCGAGAGTTTGAATCATTTTTACAGGATGATATCGGTTTGGAACAAATCCCTAGGGAGTGCTACAGAAATTGATATGATGACAAATGAACTGACTGGAATGGAGACGGACTGACTGATTAGTATTAGAATGAAGATGATTGAGTGTGTGACATTTTTGAAAAAGTGTGTAAAGAATGGTGGTGGAGCAATGATTATTGAGGACTATGGCGCCTTAGCCGAAAACTTAAAAAGAAGGTAGTTATTGAAATGGATCCTACCTCTTGAGTTAAAAATAGTAATGTACAATTGTTTCGAGATGAGATCAAATCTGTAGGCGGAGCGTGTTTATGTGGCATTGGTTAGGAGGAACTTTGGTTATATTGATAACCACATGTACATAGAAGTGTGGAGAGAAGATGTAGACGGTTAGAAGAAGTGATTGGGGTCCGTTTTCAAAAATGCCCATCAGCTACTTAAGCGCAATAGTCTAGAAAGAGATACAACCAGAGTTTGAGGTGCGCGGGAGTTGTCCTGCCCTATTAGATTTTTGGTGGTGAATAGGTGCACCAGATATAGAGAGGTAGAGAGGATTTTTGTTAGAGTGTGTGAAGTATTAATTGTATCGAATAGAGATCTATCTGAACCATGTTTGCGTTATATGAAGCAATGTCTGCACGTGGAGTCAGTGCAAACAGTGGAGATTGATAAAAAGGGAATGGAGAGAGAACAGCAAGAGGATTTGAGTGAGTTGATTATGAGAATTGTATATAACACTATGGTTCAAGTAATGTAGTAAGCTGATAATCAGATTTGTCTATACAAGAACGGACAGAGCGATGTATAGAATGAGAAGAAGCAGGTAGATTGAATCCTGCGAGTATTTGCCTAAAAGGTGGTGTATTTTAGAGAGATTTACAACACGAACGTAACGAGGCTGGGAGAGGTCGAATGCCTACTGTTTGAAAGTCATTTTGATATCGATAGTTAGATGATTCAGATAGGACATACTTACGAACATACTTACGGCGATTTAGGAGAGTAATAGTAATAGTAGGTTGGAGTCCGTATATCATTAGGTTCCTATGCAGGAAGAGAGGGAGGATTTGAATGAATGATTTAGGAGATGGGGGGGAACGAACCTCTGGAATTAATAGAAGGAAGCAGGAAGTTACCCGTTGGGATCCAGTGAGAGCTCCCGCCGGAGAAAATGTTGAGGGTCTGTAGCCGTCCCAAATCAGGAGCGGACGATTAACCTTAAGAACGATTCAACTCCTGATGTGGGCAATAGCTATGATCTGAAGAAGCCGAGAACGAGAGGCATATTTGAATCATGAGCAAGAACGAAGAAGATGTCAGCAGATTCTTGACGCTGATGACTAGCTCGCTGTTGAGAGGTTTCGAGATGCGGACGTTAGGATAAGGCTGTTAATATAATGAACGGACTAACAAGGCAGGAGTTTACGTTACGTGAAAAAAGAGGGATAAGCATACTTCTTATCACGCGTGCTCTCGTTCGCGGGGGGCCGGTGTCAGGACCTCCGATCGTACGTTCGCTCACTTCGATGATAGATAAGGGAGGTGCCTCATCGCGCGGCAGTGAAATGAAAGAAGTGTTCGGAAGGAATTTGTGAAATAAACCTAAAAATGTTAGAAATAAAATTGAAGTGTTGAGTATAAGACGAGAAATTAATTAAAATAATGTTTTTCGGCAGTAAGACTTATAGAAAGTGAGTATGAATTAGAAGCTAATGATCTGTGGTATTAGTTATTGTTTGTTGCGAGATTCAGTGCGGTGTCTAGGGACACTCATGGGTGGGAGATTTAAAAGAGGGGCATAGCGCACCCGGGAAGTTAACTGCGCCGCGCAGGGCGCGTATGCTTCTAAATGTTGCAGTTTGATATGTGTGTCATGATACACAGGGCAGTAACTCTAGAGTTCTTCGGCATGCCCAGCGGTGAATCGAGGGACCCAGTAGTGAGCCTCATCATCACTCATGTCTAATGATCTTTACCGATATGGGTCGCGCCCGAGAGGCTTACCGCAAGCCGTCCAGAATTTATTCTGGCAAGGAGCCGCCCAGTGGTTGCGCATAGAGGGACATCTAGGCGTAGGTACTGGTCGGTGCCGGAAGTCACAGTAGGCTATTATCAATTAAATGCTAGATGACAGTTCCACTAGGTCGATATTTATCGCGGAGCTTCCGTCATCAAGTAGAGTGCGCAGATTGGGATCAATGCCTCGTATTGGAGGTGAATCGCATGAGATCTAGTTGTGAAGTCATTATATCAGCGCAGCTAGTGTTCGTTCAAAAATTTGACCCACCGCTGGTGTGGCATCAAACACTACAACAGAGCTCCTTGAAATATGTCAGAGTTGTAGCATGATCTGAAGAGCACTGACAGGGCCGACCCAGATGGCGCCTCCCATATCAGCTGCGTTGCGAAGAGCACTCATGGCAATAAGGTGTGGTTACGGTGGGCAGTGAGTGTGAGAAAGAAACTCGTCCCTAAGGCCTTCTGTGCATATATGCCACGTCAATTGGATATAGGGGGGAGAGGTTTATCGAAGGTGAACGGAATTATATATGGTAACCTGTTTTGAAGTGGAAGGTATCCATACTTTTGGAGAATAAGCTTTCTCGCCAGAGGACTGGATTGAGCACCTCGTAGCCTCTCAGCGGGCGTCTGGAGTAGCGAAGTTGTTTGGAGCAAGGTGATAATCGCTGCGGGGGTCGTTTGGGGAAGAGGATGAGAAAAGGCAACGTGGTGCCTACAGAAACAGAGGAGCAAGAACCAGGGCCGTCGGGTCTACAGGACGAATGTGTACAAACTAATGAAGAGGCTAAATGATAATAGGCGGGCGGCCGCCGTTTGGCAGGAATGGTTGATCCTCAAGTTGAGTAAGATGGAGAAATTGAAGCTGGAGTAGGGGCAAAATGAACTCGAGTAGATCAGCACGTCATCTGTATGCCACTAGTAAGATACGCGGCACTTTTTCCTGATGGCGCGACTTCAACTAACTGTGGTTGGCCCGGTGGTGAGCCCGCCCAGGGCGGACATGTATAAACATCAACTCCGTGGCCCTCGGGGCGATGTCCCCGCCAATAGCGATTCGTGGGGACATTGACCTCACAGCTCTGAGTGTGAGTGTTACAACGGATAGTAGTGGAAGAGAACGACGAAGTCGGTGCGTGGTTGTGAGGAGAGAAACGGTTGGCCAACTCCTTATCCAAGACCCTGGAGTGTTGAGCAAGTGCACAGCGTTAACGGCCAACATATGGATCCTTAGAAATCAAAGGCGCGCGGCGTTTCGAGCCTTGTTCAAGAGTGGGCCGAAAGAGAAAGCTTCTGTTGGTTTCTGTGGTGGGAATACCAGATCTGTTGGAACGGGAGGGTAGGAGGAATTTCCGGCTGTATAATCACACAAGCGAGCGCTCGCAGAGGTTCTTTCGGCGTCAGGGGCGATTTGGCGGAGAAGGTCTAAGCTATAGATGAATTTGAACAAGGCGAATCACGGGTATTCGCCGGCTATAGAGCTGAGCGAGTTTATCTCTGCTGTATTATATGGTGATGTTAAACAGAAGCGTAAAAGAACGTTAGGATTAGTTGTATTTTGTGTGTGAAGGTACATGAGAGTAGTTAAATTGAAGAAATTGTTGATTATCAATTGTGTGTTTTGAAAGAAAGTTTATTATTTTTGCATTTTTTTTAGAAAATTGGTATGTGGCGACATTTGCCACATTAACTTCACAGTACTAAAGAAGTTATTTGTCATATTTAAATAGAAAAAAGAAGAGGAAATGTTTATTTGATAGTTTTTTGATTGCTTGTTTTGAAAAAATATAGGATAAGGAGAGGAATTATCTCAGGGATAAACTCCCAGCTTGTTGATACACGAACAAAAAAAGTAGACGCCCAGTGTTCTAATGCTTGGGTCAATAATCTAGCGGAATTGAATGGTTGGGAGAGGTGAGAGCGGATTCATCTATGGTCTTATTTTTCCTGACCCACAGGATAAATAACACCTGACGAAGCGGGTCGACAAGAGAGTTTTGACCATCGCTAATTAGAGAGAGAAAGAATCAAAAGTATTCTCATTTATCCATATTATTTGAACGGTCTGTTTGAAGTATTTTCGACGATGCGAGGACAATGTGGCCTTGTGTGTTGCCTAGTAAAGGGTACTATAGGATTGTTTTTATTGTTTTGTTTAAAAATAAAATAAAGATAATTAATGCAAGTAACAAAATAAATCAATTGTTGAATATTAGTAGAAGGGAAAATATAGGATTAAAAGTAAATAACATATACAGGTGAAATTATTGAATGTGCTGGATTCTTTGGCAGTGGTAAAGTGAAGAAGGAATTGATAAGTAGTATAAATCGCCAATTAAATTCAAAATTAAAATTAAATAAATCAATTGAGTTCTATGAATATCAGATATGTGACGTGGATGTTGAGGAACGTAATGGAGAAGGAGTATTAATTAAATTAATGGCTGAATTCTTTAAGTAGAATTTAATAGTAACTGTAATTATCTGGTGAGATGAAGGACGATTTCTTGACAAGTCTTTTAATTTTGATTTTTTCTAATTCTCAGTGTCCGGGATTGTAGAAGCTGTTCCTGGCTCTTGAAGAGAGCTGTTCCAGTTCCTAAAAGCAGATACTGCATTCAAGAATCAAGGTGAAGTCCTCCTGAGGGCGATGCATTTGGTTTACTACTGAAAATGAAGGAAGACAGATACGCAGAGAGTTGTCATCTTTCCGAAAGGTACTAATAACCTAAACACGTAAATTCTTGGCTGTAGTTAGCGTAAAAAAGGAAACATTTTTACGTTGTGACGAGGATCCATTGGTCAACATACTAGAAACAATCTCATTAAAAAGGATAGATTCACTTACATCTACTTACAAATAAGAAGCTTGCCAGTATAATTGAAAGTCTTTTTGTCACCGGCGCTCGAGATACTAATTCGCAATCATTGCTATCGTTTCGGTACGCCTAAGCCAGACATCTACACTATTGAGTCGAACTGCCATATAATTGTGAATGTGCCCGAAAGAAACTTGTAAACCTAGGAAACACCCCAATAGTTTTTGCACATCCCACTAAAACAGGAAAGACTCCTTAATAACATAAAGTTTAGGTTGTACACTATATAATAGATCTCTACACTGATATTCAGATACTTGTACAATAAACACGAATAATATATAAGGGAAGATCAAAAGACCAAGCAATGCTTGAGAGTTTTTGTTTTAAAAAAAGTTGATAGGAGATAAGATCAAATATAAGTTAAGATATTCTCTTCATATACTGACAAAATGAAATGTTTTTGAGATGTTCATATAAATAAAAATTTCTCAACAAAAGAGAGAGATTGAATTTGGGTGATCAATGAATCATAAAAATTAAAAGATATTGTGCAAACTGTGGGAGAACCTTCAATCTACAAACCCATCAACATGTTGAATAACACTTATTAAAACCTGTAAAAAAAATAACAATTAAACTAGCTAAAAATAAATTCGGTTTCAGCTCTCAATACCTCTACATTAAGCTTTGCATATTGTACTAGAATATAAAAACTTCTATTGGATATTAGAGAAGCCCAAGTTATTTTGGTGTACATATATGAAGGGGCATTGTTCTTTTATTTATTTTTATCTACTATACGTAATTGTGTCATTTAGTTAGATTTTTCGAGTGATTAGTAATTAGTGATGGTGGTTATTATAATTTAGATACGTAGTGGATATCATGTCGATAACATTTTATTTGGCGTGCGTTATTGAATATAGAATATGCGTGCTTCAAGTGTAGTGTCGATGCCAATAAGTTTTAATGGTCACATGTAATAGTTTGGAATTGAATGACGTCATCACTACTGAAGCCTATATGGGTTTTGGCAGATTCAGTAGCGGTTGCTATTATGTATTGGAAGAGGATGTACTGTGCAGTTTTTTTACCATTATTTCTTTACTATTTAGAGCTTATAAGGTGAACAAAGCGGGCCATGTGAGAGTGAATTGAGTCTTGTGGTCGGAAAAGCGAGCAGAGCAAGAGGTACGAGAGCGTTGAAGAGCTGTAAGGTCGAAGGTGGCATATGAAATTGGGTGAAAGTTGTCGGTAATACGATGTTGTACAAGAGGGATTGGTGTAGGAGTATCGCCCTACAGATTTGTTGCGCCGGCAGGACTGATGAGACGTTGCATGAGAGAGTCTGAGTTAAGTATGGTTTTTTCCGTTGGTTTCGGAACAAAGTGTTGATTAGGGCCAAGTCTTGTTTATTTGATAGGTAACTTATATATCATTGGAAGTGGTGCGGTGTGTGGGTGTGCAAGCAGACCGAGGTCTTATCAAGGGGACTAAATTTCCCTCTAGAAGATGCAGCTGCAAAACAGAATTGCACTGACTAGCTTCCAGGCCGCGAAACTCCAGGAGGATCGTTTCATTAATACTACCACGAAATAGAGACTCGTTCTTCCTCCGTGTAAGTTGAAACAACGAACACCGTTCCAGAGGAGGAGTCTTCTCTGACGACGGAGCTCGATCACGAGGTAAGCTTGGCCGAGATTGTACAGGGTAGAGCGGTTATACTTCGCTGTAGGTGGGCTAGTCAAAAAACCTACCACGAATATACATGTATATATGTACGACTAATAATAAAGCATAGTAGAGTATATATAGTATATATAAAGGATATATTAATATTGATATATATATTGTTAGGTAATGTTAGGTGATAGTAGGGTATATATCTAATAGTGAAGTGTGGTTTGCTTTGTGTTAGTACGATATTAATAGCGTAAATATAGTATACATATAGAGATAACGACGTTATGTAGATACTAGTATTTATGGTAATGTAAGATTAAGTTTCGAACAGGAATATGATTTTTTCGCTGGTAGTATGTATGTAGTACGAGTCAGGGATATTGACCTTAGCAAAAATCAGCTATATATTATAGTAGGTCTATGTAGAGATTCATGTACAGTATCTAGTACGTATATGTAGGTGTAAGTACGAGTGATATCTATTAGAGGTGACTGTGGGTCGTGTGCGGACTGTGCGCCCGACTGAAGTGTCTCTAGTGATTAGAGGTAGTAGTCTCGGCGTATTCAGAGAGGTCGGCGCAGAACACAGCCTACCGAAATATTGCGGGTATTGGCGGATGCTATGTCGCGGCGGCTGGTGGGACTTTTTTGCGGAATATT
Source organism: Trachelipus rathkii (assembly GCA_015478945.1). Classification (NCBI taxonomy): domain Eukaryota; kingdom Metazoa; phylum Arthropoda; class Malacostraca; order Isopoda; family Trachelipodidae; genus Trachelipus; species Trachelipus rathkii. The sequence continues at coordinate 14,534 of JABUQX010007838.1, forward strand.
GAGCATTTTGATAAACAGATAAATTAGACGATCCAGGCAGCGAGCCATAATGGAAAGATCTATTATCAATATCTAAAATATCTGAAATGTTTTGAGACCTTATTGGTTTACCGAAAAAATAAAGAAGATATGCTAGAGCCAAACATGTTTGTACACCAATATGCGAAAAGTCCTTCGTATGGTCAGATTGTATGTGCAGATTCCATATAAGGGGTACCATCGTTGCACATTGTCATATTCTAAAAAATAGAATTATGAAAATGAAGATGACGGGAAATAGATGGCAGAATCCCAAGCTAGTAGCTGGAATTCTAATAAAAGGGATAGTGTGCGAGCTTTTTAACATTTCATACCGTTTTGTCACCATGGTTGGCAGCAACTTGCAACTTGAATGTGAGCTAGGTTTCACGATGCTGAAGATTATGAATGCCCCGGTCCAGTCGATAGCGGTCTTGCTGCTAAATGGGAGCTTTTTGCAGCTGCTTACGTTGTCATGTGTAGCATCATAGGGGCGACTCTTTCTCATTTTCAGCAGTACTTTCTTTGCCACAGGTAGCGTCAGTCAAACGCGGCAGCTGCAAAGCTTTGAAACCTTTCACAGATGCAAGCTGAAAGGATCTATACAGCATAAATTGAATTCAAGACGTTTTCTACACGCTGGAACAAGAACTTATGATATGCTTAAAAGATTGTTTGAACAAAAAGTTTCCCTATTTCCATATATAGGCTCGCTGAAATGCAGATTCCGAAATGTTTGACTGATTGGTTCAGATGCAAAAATTATTCCATTTACTTGGGCCATTTCGACAACATCACGAAACAAAGGCATTAGAACGTGAAAGCGTAGAGTCGAACCCAAGTTGATGCCCTTCCATTTTTAGGCAATAAATGCTACTTCTGTTTAATATAAGGCATTTAAAAGCAAAAGCTTCAGTGGAATAATTACACTCGTTGAAGGGCTTAAGAAAGCAGTAGAAAAAAAGACTTTCTAAGTTTCTATGTGATAGAACGATCTTTGTGTGTAGCGTGAACTTTCTTTGCATCTGCGAGTCTAACGCAGTCAATTTATTTTCAACTGAATCCGACGCTGAAGTCAGTAAAAATAGTGGTCATTGAGGCATGGAAAGAAATGCATGAAATTTAGCTCTGACTCTTCTGCTCGACAGAATGATCTCAAGTAGTGGTGGAACAGGTGAAGCTGGAAGGTATCACATTTTCAGCTTTCTTTGGAATGGACTTGTTTTACGAAAGGAAGATTTGTGGCAATCAAGAAGTCGTTTCATAGAAGAAAGAGAAGTGGAGTGAAAAAAGAAAGTCCCATTCTTCTGACGATGCTATTATTGTACGATACAATGAATAGTAAAAGGCTACATACAGAATTACTCAAGAAGATAAAACAAATCATATGCTAAGTTTGCGCTACTTGACGCAGTGGAGAGGCAAGTGATATTCCCCGCGCTTCATTGTGTGGAAAAACACTGGGAAATAGTTTTTTATTGCAATTTGAAAGAAAACTAGCAATAAAATCCTTTTTCAGCTACCAGCCGTGGCATCAGTCGAAAGTGAAAGAATATTTTAGAAATGGAGGAAATATTTATGAAGGCCACAAGAAATAGGTTATCCCTGAAAATGGAGAATTGCTAATGTTCTGTCATTTTAACCTTAGGGCTTATTGCAAATGAAGTTTAGTTTAATATGTTTAACTACGAAGGCTTTTCATTTTCATTTAATGAATTTTTTAATATGTGAATGTTTGCTATAGGTAGTAAGAAAGTTATTTACTTTTTGTTTTATTTCTTTGTATATAACTTCTATATTTCATTTTTTGGGATGGGGTTTCGACATTGATTAATTAATTGATTTGGGTGAGTAATTTCCGCAGAAAGTGTAATCGGTTTTTTGCATAATCACACGCATTTGTGAGATATTGTTGTGGTGAACACGATGATTTAGTTAAAAGGTAGTTCGGTCATGGTGATTTTCTTACGTTTTTCAAGAAGGGTTATCACAGTATGATCGGGATAGGGATAGTAAATATAGTACACGGACATAAATATTATAGCCATGATAGTATGTATTTATACTATTAAAGTACGTTAATAGTATATATATAATAGACCTATATTATTAATAGTTATTAATTAAGTTATATAGTATATATGAAATATAAATATAGTATTGTATATACTAATTTGAGTAATAGTATATGTTGGATATTCGATGAAGGAGAGAACAAATCGCAATGATATAGATACGTATGTCACTTTTGATAAGATATAGTTGTTGTGTAAACAATAATACAACTATGAATGGCGAAGAGTAATATGGGAAAGCAATGAATGTAATGAGAAGGAATGGGTTTGTTAATGTAAGCATAACCTACGAATAGTAGTCGGAACTTTTCTTCAGTAGACGATCTACTGTGCATAGCGTCTGGATATTCCCTCATTCAAGTCTGTGCCTAACAATAGTCGGCCATACATAATTGAATCCACTTGCCGCTGGTAATGGATCCTTCCACATGAACTTTAGGATACTTGATGATCAGCATTCACCCTGCTCATTCACTAGACGATCGGCTAGGGATATCCGGAAATTTTTCTTAGGGGTGATAGGAATGTAAAGTAAGTGCCAACTTTATACTCATCGTCGTCGACAGTCCATGAGAATCGAGAACTGTCTAGCAGTGGTCTGTAGCAGATGTTAGTGTGTCGTCGGCTCTTCTCCTGTTCGCCGTAGGTGCCAGGAAATTCGAGCTAGCTTCGAAAAAGCCCAATTGTGCCATGCTCTTAGCCTCGTACACATCACGATATGTTGTTTATCAAAGGCAGGCATATCACGGAGAGTGGTGCCGTTATTTTGTGGGCCATCAATATATCCAGCTTGTTTTCTATCTACGTCACTAAGACGCAGGGAACAGGAAACGTTGAGCATATACAGCGGAAGCATTCACCAATCATGGTCCAGGGCCCTATCACAGCAAATCTGTTGTTTCATCAAACCAAGTTCTATGTGTAGTGGAGGTAAAGGATGTATGGTTTTACTTCTGTATACAAGTGGTTCACATGACGATGTTTCTGTCACATGGCTTCAGGCTATCCGCTTGGTGCCCATCTCTGTCTTTTGGCGCAGTGGATCCTTTGCCGCCCGCTTAAAACCAATAGCATAGGAAGCAGGGGATATTTGGAACCTGCTTTGCTGGCAGCCATAGGTCTGCGTTAGAGGCCAAAGTGTTTACCATTTTGAGGTCGACACGCAGTATTTACATCCATCAGTGACGCTGATAGATTGTAGCCTCGTTCAAAGTTGTCTTGATTTTTGCATGACTCCATCCTCTCATGGCCCGCACTGTAGTAGCTGCTTACTACCTGGAACCCTGAAGCATTACCTGTTGTCGTTGTGAAAACAACAGCAGCACTTTAAGAGGAACTTGCTCGTTGAAAGTGGGTCAATCAACATCGCGCCACTCACCTGCATCGTTATGCTGGGGGAAGTCCATAGCAGAGTAGTAGGGCTGCGAACTTCACCTGCAATTATCAGCAGGTTCCATCTGACTGGAAGAGAGCCCTCCGACAGCTTCTGCCCTTACTCTGTTGACAATAAAAGTTACTGCTATGATGCTCATGGTCGATCGGGTAGTGCATTGTTCTGCATGGCACGTATGGTGTCGAAGCCAACAGCTCAGGGGACACTTCAGGCAAATACAACTGCTCATAGACAAGGATCATTCAGTTGCACGCTATGGACATGGGTGACAATGAATGGACCAGTCCGAGCCTGAGATTGTCGCAGGTATGGATGGAATAGTACGGTCATGACCAGGATCATGTGGCATCCATTACATGTAGATCGTACTAAAGTTACGCTGACATGCTTGCCGGCGAATATCGGACCTTGGCCACAGTGTATGGAAACTTAGTGCGCTGCTACTTCGTAAGGATTATGCCGGACAGGTAGCATCGTATACATGACACTAACGTAGTGACGGGCGAACATTAGTTTTGTCATTCCTGAGGGAATACATCAAAAATAGGCGGATCCATGACTTGGTACGATAAAATGGATGTGATACAGGGAAAGTGCCGAGAAATATATCTGGAATCAGTCACTCCGAGATTACCTAATAATCTGCTATCAGAGAAAAGTCCATGTCCAGAAAGTTCACCTTTTTTTCGTGAGGCATAGGATAAGTTTCTTTATATCTTCCCCTAAATGGGATGACCAAACTTTGAAATAACTATTCGCCGGCCTCGGCAAATAGGAACGTGATATTAGTCGGCTGCCCGATACGTAGCTTTTAGCCAAATATTCACGTATTCGGGTCACTCCCTAAATATATATACGGGTGAATATATCTCGTATCAATACTACTATGATATATGATATGATATATAGTAATATACTATATATATAATATATATTATTATATATATAGATATCTATATATAGATATATATTATATAATAATGTATATAATATATGATTATATATCTATACTATATATATATATATCTATATAATATATTATATATTAGTATATACTATATATATATAATATATATAGTATATAGTATATATATATATATATATATATATAAATATTATATATATATATATATATATATATATACCTATAAATTTTAGTATAATATATTAAGCATGTATACATATATATATATATTATACTAGATATATATATATAGTTATAGAGTATTATATATAGTATATATATAGTAGTATATACCGCACGATCGACGAATAAAAAAAGATGCAGCCGGTAGTGTATTTTGCCGGAGGCTGGAGAATGAAAATTTAATCTGCTGATCAGCACTACGAGAATGAAATTCATTTACACTTCACCCTTCTATACATATACTCTAGGTATATAGCAGTTGTGGAGTTAAAAAAATTCTACCGACCAACACCGGGCACGATAGCCGGCCTTTCTTTTTTTTTTTTTTCGCTGGAACTGGTGCTGTTCGGTTGTTCAAATTCTTTGTTCTATTTGTTTGAAATTTAAGTTATTTTGCACAACTATCATTCTATGCATTTACATATAACCTAAGGAATTTTTCATAAATAAGTGACACATGAATTTGAACTTGGCTAATAATGTCTGTTATATGTCTATAAATCATAGAAATTTTATGACGGCTTTGACAGAATATAGTCGCAGGTATTGATAATGTATTGTTTAATTTTCTACGTCTCATACTAAGATCTGAGCAACTAAAGTGCTTTCTCCTATCTAGCAATTAAAGGATATATCTTCCTCTTCTCGAGTAAACGTTATTATACGTGCGCTTCTTTTAATTTATCTGAAGTACATTGATAGTTTAAATCTGATTATTATCCTAGCAAATTAAAACCTTTAATTCGTATAAGAGTGAGAAAGTATTAAATTATGATCTTGCAATACACGTACTGTAGTTAAGTTTTCTCCTTTTTTTCGAGGCTGCGGGCACAGGCACAACCCTTAATAGAAAGTTTGACTCAGGGCGGGTAGGGACCGCCGTACTCCGTGTAGACGGAACAACTCAGAGGTGAGGGCGGACCCTTGAATAGAAAAGTGACTTGAGTAAAGAATAGATGCGCTACTCAACCAGCATAACCGGTTATTCGTGGGCAGAAAACCTCTTATCAGGAAATATAAAATCAACGCGTTTATACAGGGACTGGATCCGACTTAACATATAATTAAATATTAAAGCAAATATTTAAAGTCAAGAATATCTTCCTTATTTTTTTAATATGTAGCGCTCTATGAATGACAACCAATGAAATAATTTAAAAACACTTTATAAAAGTTAAAAACCTATATAATATATTAAACATAGGTCAATTATCCAAGTCATTTCACACGACATTGTTCCCTCGACGCCTTTCGAACTTTGGCGAGTGAAAATTGAGCACACTAACGAGATCTTGTTGAGATATATTGCAGTGGGCGTTGGATTGCAGGGTCTTCGTAGGCTCATTGGACGGTTGCCAGAAAAATAATGATCCTTTGAAACTTTGGTCAAAATGCTTCAATTTTGAGAGAGCTAGGTCCTAGGTCAAAATAACAAAATCAAAAGCAACTTCCTTCAAATAAATCAAAGACCATTTAAATCAGATCTTGATACAGCTGGCGTCACACATTTATTTTAGATTGATTTTATGACTCCGGCAAGGGTCAAATAAAGGTAAATTTGACCTTTTTGGTGAGCGTTGACCTTGAAAAAGATAAAACTATTATTGCGTATTTGTTTTGCAACACGGTTGCTCAATCTATTGGTTATATATGTATATTTCGCATTGTTTTTTTGAATGAATTGAATGTTTTGGTTTTTGTTGGTTTAGGAAATATAAAAGCAGATTTATAGTATACAGAATACTACACAGGTTTTTCACTTTGTGTTGCAAGATATTTTATTCGTCATTACTAAATGTATAGGTCCCGAACAGTTTCCATTCTTCTCCTCTCTCTCTCCTCATATATTATATATATTTTATGTATATATATTAGTTAGTGAGTTAGTATTTATAGGTGTACTAGTATATATAAATATTATAGTATAATAGTATATACGTATATATATATATAATATTATATTACTATATTGATAGTATATTGGTATTGTTAATAGTATATATATATGTATATTAAGAGTCATATATTATATTATATATAATTTATAGTATATATTTTAGTAGGTATAGTTATAGGTGATAAGTAAAATAGCAGTTATATATTAATAGTGATATATAGTCGCTGTTTTCTATAGACGGGTAAGTGAAGATAGAATAACAGTAAAGCTGTTGTACTAGATAAGATGAAGTATATTGAGATAATAAATATTAACTGTAGAAGTTTTTCCTATACTACTGGGTTTTATAATTCCCCTTTAACCATATAGTATATTACTAGGTAGTAGCTATTGATATACTTAAATATATAATGTACACTATATAATATAATGTAATATAGTATAATATAGTATTATATATGGTATATTAGGGGCGAGACACTTTAAAATTAATTGATTTATATATCTCTATACTTATCAGGTATCAGGTAGAAAATATAGATAAGAGACCTTAATGGTTTATGAGATTTTCATATTTTTTTTTTTTTTATAAAATTTTAATATTTTATATTCACTTTGGGAAAAGAAAATATTTCAGTAGTGTGATAAATTTCACAGTAAAACGTTTTCCGCTTTCAAATCTTTGGTTGTTTTAAACCATTACTCTTTTTTCTTTATTTTGTGTATATAAAGAGGCTATCCTGTGTACTGTGAACTATAGATAATTTCATGTGAACACTGTAAGTGTAAAGCATGATATTATACTAGACTATTATATAGAATTACTATATAGTATTAGCTACGTTATAAGTTATACGGGATTGAAATCAAATCTCATCCACAGCCGTCAGAGTGATTAAGTGGATTCTGCTAATCATTAAAATCGGCGCGATCGGAATTTTCGAGTAAGCAGCTTTCCTCGTAGGTGCCTTTATTTGATCAATGCTGATATGGAATAAGTCATAGCTGACAAGGGGAATAAGGATTTGACATCAATTATATAGTACGTGTGCCGTTAATTCTATTGGCGACAAGTACACTGATCGTTAGTTATAATGACACTACACATAAACTAACAATAAAAATTGGCACGAAATCGGTCTAGATCTATAGTGGAAACTGTACAGGGAGAGGGATCGGGACCATTGGCGACGTCCTCGATTCGTGGGACGGCGCTCATCTAAAGGACTGTCTCGTATTTAGCTTGCTAGGCGTGCCACCGCCGGTCGTGGGCACTATCCCGCCAAGCCTAACTTACCTTTGGTTTTGGCAGTTCTTTTCTTGTAGGAGAGGAAGACACGAGATCGAAATACTTAAAGTTTAAATAATAGATACGGTATAATGTCCAATTAATCGGAGATTGCTTCACAGGGATTGCTGAAGAGGTAATGCATGGAGGGCCTCAGAGGCCGAAGATTCGAGCATCTTACAGGCTGCATAGCGCGTTGCTAATCGACTCAATGCATGCTATTGTCTCAGCAAGGATTCCCGTATCAGCTTTTACTCTATGACTTTGGTGAATCCTAGGATCGGGAAAAACTGCTGCCTCATAAAACAGCACGGTGACGCGCTGTGTTTATGATAGTCTTCACACGTCTTTTTCCGCCATAGACGCCGCCGCCTTTCTGGATTATAATCTATCATACAATTGAGGAAAGAACAGAAGAAAGGATTGTGAAACCACTATTAAATTAGACAGGGAGAAAGAAAATATCGATAAAAATATGAGACAGCCTCCTAAAGCGATGACCGATTTCCAATTACATTGTAATCTTTTCGTCGGGGCATATTAATCCGATGGTTCTCTTAGGTTCTGTGGTTTCAATTTCACGTTACTTTGTGGTATTATTTTGGTTTTTTGTCGTTCTCCTTTGGACTCTCGTTCCTCGGGTCTTGAGCTTACGGTTTTCAATGTCAACATTCCCTCCCCGCGAAGGCGAGCATTCATTGTTTCCATCAATGTCATGTTCAATAGGACAACGATAGTTAAGGGAACCTGTCCAGGTAAGCTTCGTGATATAGACCTTTGATTATAAACTTTAAGAATGGCATTAAAGATAGGGATTGGGTGTGCATTTGCAGTCATTTTTTGTTATGGTTTCAACTTGAGTATACCCAAAAGATGAAATTCCTATCTCTCTCTTATTGCTTGCTAGACATACATCCTGTCGAGGATCGGTTGGAAGCTTTGCTCTGATTGGTCCCTGATTGGGTTATAGGGAGGACCAAATTCGAGGGCCCCGTATGAAACCCTTGTGTTGTTGGTCTGTTGCCCAAGACGTAGAGGGGCGCTTACAGGGTGACAGAGAAGATGGATTTTTTGGTGGAATGGAACGTGGTCCTGTTTTAAAGAGGCGTGAGAAGTAAGTTCCGCTTCTTGAGAGTTCACGAACCATTCTGGTCTTGTTCGTAGATGCTATTTGCTTCTTAAACTATTTTACTGATCATTTTAATATTTGCAAGAGGAAGAGATTGTTCGTAGACTACGAGGAATACGGTGATTTGGAAAAATATGAAATGGAAGGAAGCGAGGTCTTAATAGTTACGATGTTGGGCGACCGGTGAATTCCGGATTAATAACATTTATAGATCTTGCTTAAAAAGTGGTGCTTTTGCTAGAGACTCGCGTTTAGAGAATTTGCATTATCTTCCTAACGACTACTTGAGCGCTTAGCGCGGTTTGCATGTCACAGGGTTGGATGATATCAATCTAAGTAGCAGAGTCTCGTTAGACGCTCTGTTTGCTTGTGAAAAGAGGTTTAAATAAGAAGTATTATTTCTCATCCTTTGATATACATAATAGAAAAATATATAGTATTTTCCGTCTAAAGATATAGAAATCTCTTTTTTTATATTGGTATCTGGATCTGTACGCATGCACTGATTAAAATGTTTAGTTTCCCTCTGATATAGAAATGGTCAAGATGATATTTGTTTAAGAAAACAATATTGAGGCCATCCTAATTCCGTTTTCTATTCGTTCAGGGCGTTGTACCGAAAAGGTCTCTTTTTCCTGAACTTTTCATTTTTGAAAGGCAATAGGAAATGGATTACATAGTTTCAAGCAAACATTCCACTCATCGAAGAAACTTTTTTTAATTTTCAAATAAGATCCGCTATATCCAATTCACATAACTAGTATATATTTTTTTTTTTTTTTGTTTTTTTTTATGTTTTGTTGTTTTTTTGGGTGCGTTTTATAATGCCAAGAATGGAGTATTTGTAATTTTTCTATTTTGTTGTAAAAAAAAAAAAAGATTTGTGAAACTTGTTCTTTGAGACGTGGCAATTCAGCTACTCATTATCCGGAATCAGAGCTGCCTTCCCCCTACCTTTGCCCGGTCCACAAATCTTCTTTGTCTCCGCATCCTTTTTTTTTTTTTTTTTATTGCTGAAAAT
>JABUQX010007839.1:0-34279 GCA_015478945.1 Trachelipus rathkii
AAGGCCACGCCCATGAACTGCCCTATGGGGTGGGGTTTCTGGGGTGAGGTATGCTCTGAGTGTGTGGTGGGCTCAGTTTCAGCAGTTGAGCTCCCAGGTTATATTTTAGTTTTTATATTCATATGTGTTCATCTATTGCGGTGCTGATGTTTTTTGGAGTTGTCTTTCATGGGTTTAAATAAAAAGAAAAAAAGCTTTAAAGAAGGACAAGTCTCACCATCCGGCGGGCCCCATCCTGGCCTCTTCCTGGCTGCTTCCAGTCCAGTATCCAACAGGGGCTTTGTGTTGATGAAAGGACTGGGTTGTGTTCTTCTCTCCCCAACCCATTAGTCCTGGGCAACGTTTCTGTTCCTGGGACTGCCCCTCCTCGAAAGGCGGAGACTGTTATGGCCTCAACACCCAACTCGATTCGTTTGTCTACCCAGGTGACCCTGCGCCAGCTGGGTTTCCCACCTAGATCTGCATAAGAAAACTGCTACCACAATCGTGCTCTCGGATCCCCCTCTGGGAGTCCCCGGTTTAAACTCTTATCCCCTTTACTTTTATCTCCATTGCTCTACGTCAGGTCCATTGACCGCGGTAAGCCACCTTTTCCTCTGTGATGCGTTGGAGACCATTCTACAACCAACTGGGGTACAGGCAACGCAGATGAGAAACGATTCCATCTTGATTCGTGCCTCCTCCAGAACACAGTCAAATTTTATCTTCTCTATCATTTCTGGGAGAGATCCCGATTATCTCTAAACTGGATGATGTCTGCAGCACCTCCAAAGGTACAATATACGCTCTGGAGTTTCGTTCGGACAGTATGGACAATATATTGGCCCATTTCCAAAAATGATATGTGCCAGTTACCAATGTCTACAGGTTCCCTCCTCACAAGGAAACCCCCCCCCCCCTGTGTCTAACCCTCGTCTTTTACTTCCGTTCTCTGTGCCTTTCCCTCCAACAAAGGTAAAACTTGGTTTTACCATGTTTTCTGTTAGATCTTACATCCCCTTCCTGAGGAGCTGTTTTAAGTGCCACAAATTTGGACACCCCTCAAGTATTGTAGATTCTCTCAGACCATCTGTTTGTGTTGGAGTTTTTTCCACTTCTCCTGCGACAATCCTCCTTATCCAAATTGCAAGGGCCCTCATCCAGCTTCTTCCATCCACTGCCCATTCATCATCTTGGAGAAAGAAATCTTAGAACAATGCGCTCAAGTTGGATCTCCGTGAGGCCACTCGCCGAGTGAGGGAAAAGTTATCCCATCTTCCTCTTTATTTTTCTAAGGATATGACTGCTCCATCGGCAGTTCCCTCTAGCAGTGCTCCCAGCTTCCATGTGCCTAGTTTGGACACTTCTCGAGTATCCCATTCTTTCCTTCCAACTGGTGGAAGTTGACTTGAGATGTAGAATGGTGGCTTCCCGTCTCGTTCTACATTGGAGCAGCTATTCACGTCATTTCTGTACAATTCATATTTGGTTTTTCGTCATCATCTGCTGCTATCTTCCGCGATCCTCTCCTTCGTTTGGGATCATGATGTATCGATGATCCTCTCGCTTCGCATAAATTGACCCTGGGCCGTTTTTCTTTGATCTGGAAAAGCTACGTACTTACATGGGGGTGGGGGTTTTTGCGAAACCTTCACTCCCTGGGCTTCCGGGGACAACTTCCCCTCTTCCTTCAAACCCCCTGATGTCTGATCGTTCATTTTCTAGGTTCCGTTTGGCAATACCTACTTTTTCAGGCATTTTGTCATGAAGAGGTGGTTTCCGCAAGGCATGTGTGTTGATTTGTGTATTTGCTTTTTGCATAAAGTAGTGCTTCAAGCCGGAGTGGTCGATGTCATCCCTTGACTCTTTCCGTTTGTTTACCTCTATGTGGATGAGCTTTGCTATGTATGTTCGACTGGGGCTAAAATTAAACTTCCTTGTCTTGGGGCTCGCTGTCACTGCATCGACAGAGCCACGTCCTGGTGCATGTTGGTCGTCGTGGTTATTCAAGTTCTCGTCAACTTCCCAAAGAAAGTTCGATGGCTTTTGCCGTAGTAACCTCTTCGTTCTGCGTGTACGGAATTTCCGTCCCCTTTTACTGCATACTTGTATGGTTCTGCTCCATCCTAGTATGGTACCTTTTGACGTGAGGTTTCTTTGAGTTTTTTTTTATTTTTTTTTTTGTTGCATTTATCTTTTCGACTTGTCATACTCTTCCTCATATACTCATTTCTAAACAGTCTTGCTCTTTGCCGTCCTTCTTTGACTCCTTTACGCCTCTACTTCATAGTCTTGATGTGGTTGCGGACAGCGTTAAAGTCATTTTGCTTTTGTTTGCGTCTCTCTTTACATCAATTGCTCGTGAGGGCTAATTGGATTTATGGCCTTGGTGCTCAATCTATGGTCAAGACTCTTCCAATCATATAATCTTCTTCGCCTCCTTGACCCTTGCTATTCAATTTAACGAGGTTACTTGCGCATTGCAATCGTTGGAAGCATTTCATCATCGTCTAAGGAGAGTCTGGAGGGTGGAGCTGGGAGATAATGCCCTTGTCCCTGCGAAGATAGCAGCTTATGTGCTCTTTATTTCCTTGTAATTCAGTAGTGCCCTGGTTCTTTTCCAGCCTTTGTCCACCCTACTTAAGAGAGATTTCCTTCCACTATATCTTTGCATTATTTGGTCGTTCCGCTTTGGGGTTGTGACTTCCATATTTTTTTGATTTCCGTTGGCCTTTCCCTTTTCATTCGGTTTTGGCTACAATTTTCAAACGACGCTCATGTGAAATGGATTTCTCCTCCCCCCCCCCCACTGTCTGTTTCGGGATCCAGTCCTTCACCAAGGCTAAGACACATCCGGCGACTTGTTTGATGGGTTTCCTTTTCTGTCTCATAAAGAGATCCACAATGGACTCCGAACATCCTGTCCTATCAACTGTATTGGCTTTCAAAACGGTTAGCGAAGTAGGGGCGTCGGCTCTCTTACCTGGATTTAGCCATTTTCTCACATTCCTGTCCTGCCTATACGCCATCTTTTCGAACTGAGCTCATAGCGCTGGTTTGGCTCGTTGGTGAAGATTAGCACTCTATCACCTTTCGGACGTCGTTATATCATCTCATCTAGCACTCTAAGAGGCGCCTTTCTCTTTGGCTCTGCTAGATCTGGTCAGCAAGGAATCCTTTAGTTCAATTACTATCCAAAAGTTTCATCGCTCTTAGTTTCAATTGACTGGAGTGCATTTGGAAGTTCGTTGGGTCCCTTCCGTCTTATGTGGGTGTCTCGGGGAACGAAAGCGAATTCTGATCGTGGAGTGCCACGGTGCTGTCTTGCCGGCCAGGGAATCTAGCGACGGTTCCTTTCCCATTGACTATACATGTTGGTATATCCCTCCCTGCGACTGATTTTTTTTACGCATATGTCCGTCAGGATTTCCTCTCCTGCTGGGAATTCTTGTGGCGCCAAGCTGCGGAATGTTAAAACCTCGTTTTAGGTCAACGCCGATCCCTAGTAAATTGAGTCGCCCGTTTACGATTGGCCATACCAAAATCTCACTTTGCATGGCCTTTCACTATGGTGAGAGAAGCAACTCTCCCATTGATCTCGTGTTCGTTTTTTGTTCTCTGAGTGATTCTCTTACTATAGCCATTATAGTTTGTGGGTTTGGCTTGATCAGTCTCAGTCCATCCGACTTGCCAGTTCTTTCGCCTTGACCTCTTGACCATTCTGGTTCCGGGATCGCCATGCTGTATATTTTTATCTTGACTCCCCTTTATTCTTCGAAGTGACAAAGTTTTTTGCGTTCCTCCATGAGCTGAACATTTTTTATCGAAATATAAACCTCTTGATACCGTTAATTTTTCTCGTTCTGTGGTTGGGACTTCCCCTGTTTGTTGTTTATACTGACTATCTGTGTATTATGTTCCGCTCTTTTTTGGGCGCAGTAGTGGCTCTCTGTTACACATCCTTTCAAAAGAAAAAACAATTATTATTTTATATTTATTATTAATTTGAAGAATCTTATGTGTGTCTGTTTTTACGTGAGTGGTAGAGGATTTGTGTGGGATTACATTCTGTTCATTGAAACACACGATTTGAGAAAATGAGGGAGCAGAAGATATATTTAATCTTTTATGGTTTTATGATTTTTTTGCATTACACGGCTGTGTTATGACTGGTGATTTAATATGAGAAGTCTCTATTTGGCAGGTTGTATGTATATTTATTGAGTGGCAGGCTTCTGAAGTGGAATCTGAGTATGTATGACGATATGCATAAGTCGTGTGTAGAATAAATTTGTCATAAGGTTGATATTGGTTATTTAATATTAATAGCGGAGTGAGGCAGGGATTGTTGTTATGTCTCCTTGTTATTCAATTTGTTATGGATGGGGTTTAGTGATAGAAATTATTTAGAATTGGGGTTTCAGAAATGTGGTTTTATGTATGATTGGAGAATGGGTGAGTGGAGGTGCTCTCTATCCTGTATTATATGTCGGATTAATTTTTGGTTTTGTGTGGTGCTAATTCTGAAGAGAGTTTGAGAGGATTGTAGAGAAATTTGGCAGGGTAAAAAGTTGAAAGTAAATGTTATGATAAGTATGTATGATTGATTTGGGTTGTGATTGAAGGACAGTCCTCGTGGTGAAGTTATGTTAGATTTTTGTGAGCAGTTTTTCTGGAACAAAGTTGTCTGAGTTTAAATTTTAGTGATATATATTTTGAATGTAAGAAGGGAAACGTGATGATGAGAGTATAGTAGAAAGTGTAATGGTTCAGGAAGTGGCTTGGTGCAATTAAATGTTGGCTGAATGTAAATTGGTTGGACCCTAAGTCTTGAGTGCGCTGGGTGTCTTACATAAGGGTATGTTGTTACTGTTGTTAATGATAGTAGTTTGGAGACTATGGTCTTGGAATATAGAGGTAATAGATCAAGTCAATGTGTTCAGATGACTAATCTACGGAAGTTGTTAGGTGAAGTTAAGAATTGATAAAATGAGAATGAACCTATTAGAGAGTTATGTGGTGTGAAGAGAATGGGGATAAATAATTGAGAGAATAATTATTGTAAAGTATCGTTGAGTAATGGTTTGTCCCATCGTGGAATTGGATGATGATGATAGTCGTTTGGTAGTGGATGTATATTGTGGTGAGTGTTGTTTGGGTAAGACCGGCTGGAGTCGATAGAATAAGTGGATTGAGTCAGTAAAGGAATGTCTGATGAAAAGGAATGTGAGAAGTTTGGCAGAGGTGAGAAGAAAGTGCATAATAGGAGAATGGCTGGGTTTTGTGGATAGCGAAATGGTTGTGGCCCCACCTGGGCCAGGGGATTGAACCCTACATCCGGACGATATGCCATATTGAGGGTCCGTCGCGGTTCCCTGTGATAAGCTCTAGGGTGGATTTTCTGACTGCGACGGAGTTCTCATTCTTAGGTATTAAGAGGGCGGTAAGGCTGGGTTTTTTTTTCGACTTTCGTCATTTCCTTCTAACTACTGTTTCTGTTTCCGGTGCTTGGTACGCAATTTCTTCTTAGTTTTTTTTTTTTGGGAAAAAAAAGATATTAGTTAGTATTATTAATTATTTTTAGTTGCTGTATTATATTATTATTATTTTATTCTTCCCCGACTAAGGTTAACCCTCACCTTGGCGGATGTGGGCTTCTGATACCTTTCGTCGAAATGGTATCTTGCGAAGAGAACGTACGTTGTTTGTTATTTTCTCGTTTTGTCTTTTTTCTTCCGTCCCTTCTTTTTTGGTTTCTCTCTCCTTTCCTAACTTATGTCTATTAGTTTATTTAATTGTTTTTCTTATATATTTTATTATTCCTATTATATTTTGTTATATATATTTATTATTCCTATTATTAAATTTGTTAATTTATTATTATTATTCATTTTATATTATATTATTTTATTATATTATTATTTTATTTATATTATTATTCTCTGTTCATCATCCTTTGTTGGATTGCGTTGCATCTCGACCTTTCGATACATAGTTCTTTCCTGACGTCCACTAAACTCTCAGTCATTCTGCCTTTCAGACACATTCTTATCCGACTCGTCTCATTTTTCGTAGTGTATCGTATTTTACGCTACTCTTGTGAACTTGGAACATCCTTGTATAATGATTCTACGCAATCTCCAGCCTTGTTCCCTCTTTCGTTTCGTTAGGGGTTTCCCCTGTCGTTAGTTTGCTAACACGGTCTAGCCGCATTCTTGGTGTGCTGTGGAGATCCCCTGTCATCCACTTCAAAAACATATTATTATTATTTATTATTTTTGTTATTTCTGTTCATTCCCGTCCCTTCCTCTAGTTATGTTCCTTCTTCTCCATCATGTTTTCACTAACATACTACCCTACGTTATCCTGATACTCTTCTGGAGTTCTCTCTCATTCCCTTTGACCTCCTGGTGGTTACTGGGTTCTGTTGTCTGTTGTGGTGTCATTATCTGCCATTTTCTTGCCTTCTTCTTAGTGTTGGTTGTGGGTCAGTTATACCCTCTTGTGTTTTTTTCTCTCTGCCTTTCTTCGTGGCCGCCTATGTAGGGAACCAGATTACCTTGCCTAATCCTGTGAGTAGATCTGTCCTGATCTTCGGCGCATATATTTTGGGCTTTCGCGTCTTATCCTGTGTGGTGGCACGGCTTTTTATTTTCCATTCTTCGGGACTTGGATCGCGGGGTTTCCGTGGGAGCTTTCTTCCGAGTGCCTCCCATGGCATCGTATTCTCTATCGGGTTGGTTGTGTTTCTTGGAGGAGGCTGTTATGTTCCGTGCCTGTGGTGGCGCGGTACTGTTGCGGTTTACGCTCCGGGATTTCTACGCTTTATATTCATTTTTGTGTTCCATCTTATTTACGGTGCAGATGTATTTTTCTAATGATCAAGAAATAATAAAAAGTTTTGATCGTTCAGAGTCTGGATTATATCACCATTACTGTCGGTCCCGTTTTTCCATACCCGACCTCCTGGTTTCGTTCCCTAGACCAACGATCTAGTAGTTTGACTTTTTTTTTTTTTCGATGATACTTTATTGCATTAATGTTTTATTGTACTGTTCTGTCTCTACTCTTTTAATTCTCCAATATGTCCTTGATTACGTGACTTGTTCACGTTTCATGGAGTACCCGTCTAGACCAGTCTGAGGCTGTTTTGTTGGCCTCTTTTCAGATAGTTACCTTCTTTGGTCTCTCAACCTTACGTCTGCTCTAGTCCTCATTCGATCCCCTGCTTCAGCAGGATGCCCAATTGCTCTGAACGGCCAATATCCTTACCTTCGTATGGATTCGCTTTAGTTGGACCTCCCGACAGGGTCCTAGGTCTGCTTCTACCGTTTATTTTTTTTTACTTATTTCGACGTTTAATCTCGTCCACAGACTTCTTGTTTAAGCAGCATCATTGCTTAGTGATTCTTTGGAGGCTTGCGTCTTTTCAAACTACTTACCAACCCACAGCTATTAGCTCCAATGTTTTTTGGGGTGTGGTTTTTGTTGGTGGAGGAAATCGTTGTTCTCCATCGTTTGTTCGTGCTGCTTTCGTGCCCAAATGCATAACGTACTTGCTTCCCTGTCACAGTTGGTGAATGTATCCTATCCCTTCTAGTCTTTCCGTTTTTGTTTGTTAACATTGTCGTAGGTAAATATATTTATTTGCACTGGAGTTTGTTCCGATGCTTTTCAGATTTTGTTCATTTCTTTTGCTTCATTTACAGAATTCACCTTATCGACGTTTAATTCGGTTTCCTCCACTCAAGGAGAACCCCTCTATCTTGGCGAACTCTCTGTTTCTTTTGCTACCTTTCTTTGTGGCTTTTCCTCCGATCCAAGGTGGAAACTTGTTTTTACTATGCACATTTTTTCGTTGTTGGACTTATGTCCCTTTTCGTAGAAACGGATTAATTACCTAAGCATCTTTTTTTTGTTTTTTTTTTTTTTCGCTGTTGTTTTTTTGTTTTTTTTTTTTGTTTTTTGTTTTTTTTTTTTTTTTTTTTTTTATATTTTGTCACCCCCAGAATTTATATTTGTCGTCTCCCCAGACCAAATGTCCGATCATGTGGCAAGTTCTCTCTCAAACCCAACTGTGACAAAAAATACTTCAAATGTTTGTCTTTTAACTGCAAAGGGCCTTCACACCCGCCCTTCTCGTCCATAGGGCCTTCCTTTTTTTTCGTCCCTTGGGAGATGTGAAATCCTGGAGGCAGTGCGCCATTCATAAGTTTGACCGTCGAGAGGCTACCCGCCGGGTAACTTCCTCTTTCTTTATTGCTTGCTTGGCATATGGGTGGGGGGGGGGGGGCGTTCCAGCTCCATCTGCGATTGCGCTCTACCGTTGCCCATCACTCGTGCTTTGGCGTTAGTGATCGGAATCTTGGTTTCCGCTTCACGGTTCGCTTCGGCCTTCTCGTGCCGGTTACGATTTCACCTGTTCGGTAGTTCCTTTGTGTTGTCTTTTCTGGACATATTGTCCTTCCATGACTTTCTCGATTATATGGTCCGCGGACTAACTCTGTCGTTCTTCGCTTGACACACACGACATCTCTCTCATTTGCTCCTCCCTCTCGTAGATGGGTTCCTATGTTAGCTCCTCAAGGGGGTATCTGATTTTGCGAACATGTTCCGCATGGAAATTCGTCCTTATTGTGTCTCTGTTGGAGCCTACTGTATCATGTCCCCGTTAAACGCCTGCTTCTGTTTCGCCGGGTGAAACACTTCAAGTCCCTCTTTCCTGGTGCCGAGAGCCGATTCAAGTAGGGCGGTATCTCCCCCGGGATCATTTATGACCTATCCGTACTCGCTGGCTTATCGTGGCCTTGGGACTTTCTTGAAAGTAGAGGATCGCCGTTTGGTACTGTGGGGGATCCTGTTCTTGTCCATACCTAAACGGGCTTCGCCGCGCTGACTAACCGAGTGGCCTGTTTTCTCGGACCTGTGGTACCGACCTTTCTCTCCGTTCTGTACATTTTGCTAACTTTTTATCGCCGCCTACGTCCCACTTCGCTTCTGCATTCTTCGCGATTTTACCGAAACTTTTTTTGGATGGCACGGAATGGACTCCTCGGACCTACTCTTCTCCGTAGGGAGTGTCACGGCTTGACACTGTTCCGCCCAAGGTGGAAGGTCCGAAGAGGTATCCGATTTTGTACACCTCGCCCGTCAACGCAGTTCTCCTTACGGGTAGACGTTGGAGACCGCTTCGATGTGTCTGAGGGGGGGTAGCTGCTGGTGGATACGCTAGGAGGTATGGAAGAGTCTTTCCCCTTTCCTGCCTCTTCCCCCACCCCCTTTGACTTCGGAACCCCGTCGACTGAGCCTTCTGTTCTACTCGAATGCGCGTGACCGCTTCCGATGATTTTGACTGCGGACGATACACTCGTCTTCCGCTGCTCTCTCTCACATCCCGCCGACAACCATTCCTCTTGTGCTCCTCTTCATACTTCCCCAGCCTCTTGTTATAGCACCTCCTGCAGGCACGTCCCCCTTCCCCAGTCCTTGCTAAAGAAGTTCTGGCAGGGGTGCGTCTGAGGGGAGGAATGTTCGAAAAATGTGGAGTGTGACTTGGCGCGCCCTCTCCTGTTGTGCCCAGGAACCCCTCTCGTAAGCAGGGGGGCCCACACATATCCCTGCTGCGTGATCTTCCTCTCCCTCCCGTGGGTCGTCCGACGGCTCACGGGACCTTCCGCCTTTACCCTCTGAGAAGACTGCCACATCTCCAAAACATCGTTGCTGTATGCACGGATCGTTCCTGACCATTGATTGTTTTCCTGTTTATGGCACGTTTCATCCCATGGAACTGCCGCGGATACTTTGCTTAATTACGTATAAGAACATAAGGAGATTTACTTTTGTCTGACACATTCACCTCTTGGCTGTTTGTTTACGAGGAGTTGCACTTCGTGACCTGTTTGAAACTTTATGCAACCTTCAAGGTACAGGGAACCCCTTATTTCCCTGAATCGTGGAGCCAGCGACAAAGGTGGGGCAGCGATCCTGCTTCACGAGTCTGTCCCATTCACATTCATTGTTCCCCTCTCACTTCCGCTGCATGCCGTAGTGGCTTCGTATCCATCTTGACTTGCGCCTCATATGCTGTAAATATACTAGAAGGACTCGTCGATTTTTTCACGAGTCTTCCCGCCGCCCATGTTGGTCTTCGGTGACTTTAGCCTCCGCCATCCTTTGTGGGGAGGCTCTGTTACGTCCCCCAATACCGATTGGTTATTGAGTATTTTGCAGGATTTTTCATTGGGATGTCTCAACACGGGCCTTCCACCTTTTTGACGTTTTATAAACAGGCACTTTATCTGTGTTGACGTCTCGTTTGTGTTCCATCATCGTCTTTAGATCGATTTTGGGTGGTGAAAGGTCGTCCTTTCCTCAATGGTATGTGACCACTACCCATATCGTGATACCATCCTTCGCCCAGTTCCGCAGCTACCACACCTTATTTTATTCTGGCTGGCGCTATGACAAGGCAGACTGGTCTTCCTTTCATCAGGACACTTACTTTTCCATCTTTCCTGCAATTAACGTAGTTTCCCCGTCGCCGGCGGATGCCTTCACTTACTTTCAGGAGGTTATCCCTTCAGTGCGGCTAACGGACCATATACCCCGTTCATCTGGGACCCGGAAATCAACAACCCCTGGTGGAACCAGGAAACATGTGCTTGGGCTAATTCGTGAAAAATCGCAAGTTGTATAAGCCTGTATAAACAAGACTGCCCACACCTTCCAAACTTGATTGTTTAGGGCTTCGGCGGCAAATGCTCCCGACGTATTAATCGCCGTACCGCGAAACTAGTTTTTTCCGGCGACATACGACTTTACACCGTAATTCTTCTACGCCTGTTATCATCCGGTCATAAAAGGTCAAAAATTTCCCACGAAAACACCATGCAGATCGGCCTATTATTTACGGCCCGCAAACCTCTGTGTCATCTCTGCTCCCGGGGTTGTGCGGACGAGTTGGGTTATTCACTTTCGCGTCCTGCTCCATGCACCCTCCCGGGTAATCCTGAACCTTTACGTTCTGGTCGCTTGCGGGTGGAGTTTTCTGATTTTTCTGTTCCACCTGGTGCAGACCTTCCATACAACAGGCTATTCACCGGAGCAGAGTTCCTAGACGCCCTCAAGCTTTGCGGGGATGGAGCGCCTGGCCCTGACGGCATCTCCTTCCAGATGCTTCGGCATGCTCATCCATCTGTCACTGCCTTCCTTCTCGGCTTATACAATAGAATATGGGTGGAGGGGGTCTTCCCTCCCGTCTGGTCTACTGCATATATTGTCCCCATTCCCAAACCTGGGAAGGATCCGACTTCTTCCGATAACCATCGCCCTATTTCCTTGACCTGCAATACATGTAAGCTTATGGAGAGATTGGTGGCTTCCCGTCTTGTTCCCACGTTGAAGCAACTCCATGCATTTTCAGACTACCAATTTGGCTTTCGTCGCCATCGCTCGACCCAGAATCCTCTCCTTCGATTGGATCACGACATTCGTGAGTCATTTGCTTCCAACAAAATGACCTTGGCAGTCTTCTTTGACCTCGAAAAGGCGTATGATAGCACGTGGAGGTTGGGGGTTTTGCGGAGCCTCCACTCCTTAGGACTTAGGGGGCAACTTCCTCTCTTCCTTCCATCGGAACAGAACTCCGGCGCATATATGGTACCCTTCGACGTGTTACGAACATCATCAGGTTTAGAGATGATGGGAATCTTCCCCAGATGTGATAGGGAAGCAAGTACGTTGCTCTGGGTACGAGAGGCAGCACGAACCAAGAGGGAACCGTTCTTCATTGGCGTAGTGGCTCAGTAGTTTGAAGAGCAGCTTCCAAAGCATCACTAAGGATTAGCTGGCTCACAGAAGTCAGTGGACGAGATGACGTCGAATGTAAATAAAAATAAAGCGGGTAGGAATCAAGACCCGGGACCCCTGGAGGGGGTCGGAGAAAGCGATCGCCGGAGATGGCGTAATCTGGCGTTTAGGAATGAAACCCCGCTGACGCAGGGGATCTTGGGATGGTAAACGTAAAGATGGAGAGACAAGGGTATTATGAGAGGCCACAACATCACCTGGTCTAGACGAGGGGTATCCCTGAAACGGGACCGGAATTGGGGCGCTAGGGTGGATGGTGGAAGTTACCATCCATTTCTATCAAACAAGGAAACATCAAAGCCCCCTACTGGTCCAGGCAGGGAGGGGACGGGTTTGGGGTTACCAGCCAGATGGTGATTGCCGCCTTTCTGGAAAACTTTAAGCTTTTTGACTTTTTTCCCATGAAAAATACTCCTGCAAAACATCTGCACCTCAATAAATGAGCACAAATTCAATAACACAAATGATGAATAAAAAACATAAATCCCGGAAGCATAACCACGCCCCAGTCCAGAGACCCACACAACCACCCGGAACCCACCCCGTAGGGTGGGCCATGGGTGGGCCTCGGGAAAGCCCCCCCGGAACCCCGCGTCCAGTCCCAAAGATGGAAAAGAAAAGCCGTGCACCACACGGATAAGACGCGAAGCCAAGATTATACACAGCCTCCTTGCAGGTTAGGGCAAGGTTCGGGACCCCTACAAGGCGGCGACGGAGAAAAGGCAAGAAAAACCGGTTTTTTACCCTGTACCCTCACCCACAGTAGGAAGGAGGGCAAGAGGGCCCATGACAACAACGGAGTACAACAGCCCGGTCAGCCACCGGGAAGCAGGGTAATGGGGAGACTATCAGAAGAGAGAGATCAGGGATACGTAGGGTAGGACGTAGCAGAAAACGGAGGAGAAGGGAAATAAACTGAGGAAGGGACGGGAAGATGAAAAGGAAAAAAAAGAAAATAAAAATAATAAAAAATAAAAACAAGGTTATGACGCACAATACATAACAATAATAAAAATAATAATAATAATAATAAAGATATAAAAATAACAATAAAAAAAAAATAATAATAATAAAAAAAATAAGAATAAACAATAACAAAAAATAAATAATAAAAATAATAAGAATTAAATAACAAATATATTAAATATATTGTAATAATAATAGTATAATATATAATATGAATAATAATAATAATAACAAAAATAAGAATAAAAATAATAAAATAATAAAGATAATAAGAATAATAGGAAAAACAATAATACAAACAATAAAAATAAACCGAAGAACATAAAAGGTAAGGAGGGGAACCACAAAAGGGGAAAAAATAAAACAAAAAACAAAACGTTTTCCACTTCGCAGATACCATTCGAAAAAGGTATCTGAGCCCTCCCACCCCGCCAAGGTGGGGTACGTTAACGGGGATAATAAAATAATATAATAATAAAAATAATAATAATAATAATAATAATAATAAATAATAATAATAATAATAATAATAATTTATCTTGAATAATAATAATGATTTATTTAATATTAAAATCATTCATGCTCCTTATATTTCAACTGAATATTTCATGTTATTTTAATATATAGAAAGTATCTTTAAAAAATTGATTTTAAAAAATTTTAAAATAATGCAAGAACATCCGAAAACACTAAAAATTGCATTTTACCGCAAAATTTAGAGCTCTTAAATTACGGTGCAGAAAACAATCTTTCTCCAGTTTCTGGTTTAATATTTCCTCACTTATTCAGCAAAATAATCGGCAGAAATTGACGATGACGATGTCGATTGAGAAAACATGCCGATGACAATTAATCGTCCCATCATTAATAAACATTATAAGTATTTTTTAATATATAATATATATATATATATATATATATATTATATATATATATATATATATATATATTTAAATAATATATACTAATATTATATATATATATATATATTTCTCATTCCGTGTGTGTGGGGAGAAAGAATTGCCACATCGTATGTCCTGCGTGTGGTAGAAGTCGACTAGGGAACGGTGGTAGTTGGGTTGGCTGCCCACTACCACCTATCTCTTGCTAGGAAATGCTGATGCACGCCTCGGGAGATGGTCGTGATCCGCCGTAAACGCCTCTAATTTTTCGCGTAAATTGTATGAATCCGTATGGGTACATCGGAATGTCAGAGGAATAAATTGTTTGAGGAGAAGAGGGAGAGAGGTGATGGATGTATTTAGGAAAGGGCAAATTTGATTTGCTCGCTGTGACTGAAAACAAAGATGAAAGGAGAAAGGGGCTTGAAGTTATCAGGTGGTGAAAAACAGGTGTGTGCTGGTGTGGAAATGAATGAGAGAGGGAGAGAAGGAGTTGCAATTTTTATGAGTGACCTGTGGTAGCAAAGCTATGGTAGACTTGTGTGTGTGAGTCTTAGAATTCTAAATGTTAAATTTAAGTTTGAAAAGGTCAAGGTATGTGTGGTTGTGAACGTAATGGTTCCATCTGAGAGAAACGTTGAAGAGAGTACATTTTTTGGGTAATCTGAATGATGCTCTGGATGGGGTGAGTAGGAAGCCTTCAGATTGATTGTGTTGGGGGACCTGAATGGTTGGATAGGTGATCAAAAAAGGGATGGTAAAAAACAGGTGGTTTTTTGGTGGCGGGAGAAATGAGAATGTGGAAGGTGATTGATTTCTGTGAAGAGAGAGGTATTGTGTGTAAGTAATACTTCTTTAAACACAAGAGTATATAAGTATACTAAGAGTTGGTGTAGGTAGAGATGGAATCGAAATGAAAAGTATGATTGATTTTGTGCTTGGTGGTGAAGAAGATGTTGAAAGTATGTGTTGGATGTTAAATAGTGAGGGGTTTGGATGGGAAATTATCGGATCATTAATATTGTTCTATGGTAAAAATTAAGTTAGTGGGGGCCTTGGATGGAGAGAAAGGGTGAATACGAGGAAAGTAGGTAAAATTAGAGTTTTTGAGAAGTTAAGTGACAAGACAATAAGGATAAGTAATGTAAGAGCGCTGCGTGTAAATCGGTTGAAATGTGAAACGATTGGAATACTGAAAAATCTGGGGGCAAATGAAAGAAGCAATTGTTAGTAGTGCAAAGGAGTTGTGTGATGTCTAAAGTAGGAAGTAAGAATGTTAACAGCGAATGTGGAATGAAGAGGTGATGAAGCGGTTAAAGGTAAAAAGAAGAGTGGTTGAATGTACTAAAATGCAAATGATAAGTTTCAAAAGAAAGATGCTTGGAAATATATAAGGAGGAAAAAATACTAAAAGTGCATACGTAGGAGAAACAAGAGGTAAATAAACAGTTTGGAAAAAGGATGATGAATGAAGACATACAAGGGAATAGGAAGCTCTTCTGGAAGGAAGCGGAAAGGTTAAGAATGAAAGAAATAAGGGGAATTCTGCTTAGAATATATGATAGGGATGGTGCTTTTTGTAACTGATGAAATGGATGTGAGGGGAGTATGGAATAGAACACTTCGAAAATCTCAACCAATATATTAACGGTAATGATGAGGTGTTAGTGAATGTGTGTGGTTTTGAATGTGCAAGAAGGAATAGGTATTTTGGGGATGAGGTTATTAGTAAGGAGGAGGTAATGGGGAGAGTTAATAGTTGAAAGAATTGTAAATCCTTTTGCAGGTATAGATGAAATTACTAGTGAAATGATCAAAGCGGAGGCGAAGATGGTGATTGATTGGATTGGAACTGTGTAATAAAGCGTTTATGGAGGGTATAGTTCCAAGGGATTGGAGGAGATCGGTAATAGTACCCTTATATAAGGGTAAGGGAGAAAAGGGGAACTGTAGAAATTATAGGGGAATAAGTTATTGAGTGTTGTAGGGAAGGTATAATGCTGGTATTTTGGTCGAAGAAGTGGGCGTCCGAGTGACTGAGGATGATTGGTGAAGCCACAAGGGTGGCGTTAGGAGTGGTAGAGATGTGTGGATCAAATCTTTACAATTGAGACAAATGATTGAGAAATTGGGGAGAAGAAGAATTAAATTATATTTAGGTTTATGGATTTACAACAGACCAGGCGTATGATAGAGTTAAATAGGGAACCTTTATGGCAGGTATTAGTGATTTATGGGTTGGTGGTAGGCTCTGAATGGAATCAAAAAAAGTATGTATGAGATAGTGAAGCGTGTGTAAAGAATAAATGGGTGTCAATGGTGATTGGTTTAGGATTAAATAGCGGAGTGAGACAGGGTTGTGTATGTCTCCTTGGTTATTCAATTTGTGATATGGATGGGGTTTATGAAAAGAATTCGAGGTGGGGATGGCAGGAAATGGTGTTAGAATGATGGGGAAATGGAGATGAGTGGAGGGTGCCCTACCTATTATATGCGGAATGATTTGTTCTTGTGTGGCGAATCTGAAGAGAGTTGAGAGATTGGTAGAGAGATTTGGCAGGGGTAGTGTATAAAGGAGGGGTTTGAAGTAAACGTAGAAGAGTAAGGTTATGGTTGTGGAGTGAGGACAGTCCTCTCAGGTGTGAAAGTTATGTTAGATGGTGAGCAGCTGGAGCAAGTTTCTGTTTAAATATTTTAGGGTATGTGTTGGATGAGAAGGAACGGATGATGCAGAGTGTAGTAAGGAAAGTTGTGAATGGCAGGAAAGTGCCTGGTGCAATTAAATCGTTGTGGAATGTAAGGACTAAGTCTTGAGTGAGCTAGAGTCTTACATGAGGGTAATGTTGTTACCTGTGTTTGTATGGTAGTGAGACCTATGGTCCTGGTGAAATAAGGAAGTATAGATCTACTAAAGTTCAAATGTGTCAGATGGACAATCTTAGGAGGCTGCTAAGGTGGAAGAAGAATTAATAAAATGAGGAATGAACTATTAGAAGTTGTGTGGTGTGAAGAAAGGGGTAAATGAGAGAATAATGAAAGTACATTGAGATGGTTTGGTCAGTGGAAAGGATGAATGATAGTCGGTTGGTAGCGGATGTATAGTGGAGAGTGTGTTGGAAACCGGACCGGCTGGGAGAACCCGAAGAGAAGTGGATTTTGAAGTCGGTGAACGAAATGTCTGAAGGAGAGAAATGTGGGAGTTTTGGCAGAGGCGAGAATAAAGGTGCATGATAGAGAGAATGGGCGGGATTTTGTATGGGGGCATGGTTGTGCCCACCGGGCCAAGGGATGAACCCTTACATTGACGATTTACCAATAGTGAGGGTCCGTCGCGGTCCCCATGAAGCTCTAGGGTGGCGGATTTTTCTGACAGCGACGAGTTTTCACTAATTAATGGTTATATATCTATAATATATATATATATTATATATAATATATATATATATATATAATATATATATAATATATATATATATATATAAATATATATATATATATATATATTATATATATATATTATATATATATATATATATATATATATATATATATATATATATATATATATATATATATAATATATATTATATATATATATATTATATTTATTATATATTATATATATATATAATATAATTTTTTTCGAAACAAAAGTACCATTTTCCTTTCCCTCGTAAATGAAAAAAAATTCTGAGAAACAAATTACACCACCAGAATACAATAAAAATGAGCGACAATGTTCAAGCAAATAATAATATTTATTTTAGTTTCCAATCCAAAAATCAAATATGGTTTTAAAACTGGTTAAAAAAAACACTAAAGTCAGTTGATCTTTACTGAATCCAATAAAGAATAATACTTCCAAGTGAACCAGTAGATCCACTACATGTAAAACGAACAGATGAGTCTTTTATATGCAAAAGTGTCTCTTCGGGAATTAATTCAACATTTTTTAAGGGATCACTGAGGGTTGGAAGCATTCTGGGGCCTAATTCGGGATCCTTAAATTTATAAAGTTGTATATGCATACCAGGCTTAATCGCTCTTTCCCACTTTCGAAGCCGAGATATGAAAGCTGAAACTTTATCATTAGTATAAACAGGAATAGTACATGAAAAGAGTCCTGTGTGAGGCTGTGGATTTACAGCCGTAACAAAGAGGTGAGGGGCAGTAATTAAGGTTAAAAATGGTTCCCCAGGCACCACTTCCTCTTTAATCCTTTCATTATCACTCTGGTCAGTCCATTTAATATCCAAATCTTCTAGATCGAGATTCCCTAGTAAATACGCCATATTTTCTTCTAATATAATTCTTTCATCAAAATCTAGGGTATTCTTTAAAGCTTTCACTCCGCAGTCCTTCATCTTCTCCCGAATAAGTTGAGCAAAAGGCATAACCTTTTTCATATATTTTTTTAATTCGGGTATAGATCCTAAAACTTTGGATACTTCTTTGTTGTCGGGTAAAACATTTTGATTTTTTACATACAGTTCACGCAATGAATTAAGAATAATAGACTGCCATGTCGGGAATGTTTTAGCAATCCAAATAGTTCCATGGGAAGGTTTTTCGGGTAATAAAATATCTTTTTTCCCTTTAGGAGGAGTCATATGTGCTTTTAAACGAAGGCGGAACTTCCTGGATGCGTCTGTTAAATATTCTGAGGCATTTACTAAAGCCATATCGGGTTCATCCACCTGAGGCCACAGGGCATGTAATATTGATTTCTTCTCTCCGAGGTATGTCCTCCAAATATAATCACAAATATGTGGGCATATGGGAGATAATATAATGACCTGATTCCTAAGATACAATTCAACAAGTTCCCAGTGCATTCCACCCTGAACCTGAGCTCTTTCTCGGTATTGGTGGAAAAGATTACTGTACTCAAAAAATCCTGTCTTCAAAGCCTCTTTAAACATGAGTAGCTTATAATTTTCATTAGTTTCTTTAATTTTTAAATTCATTTCAGATATAAACATATTATCTATGATAGTCTTATCTGATGAAGATCGCATGTGTTTCTTTTCTTCAAACAGTTCTTTAACAAGTTCAATAAAAGTCCACATTCGCAGGACTCCTGAATCGGCAACGTTAGTTTCAAAATTAGCATCTTCAATCGAGTCTCCAGCATTCGCTAAAGCTAACCTCATACCGTCTGCCCCAAATCTTTCAACAGCCTCGGTTAAAGTTAGGAAATTGCCTGTAGATTTGGCCATCTTTTCCGAATTCAATAACAAGTGACCATTGGCTCTTATGGCTCTTGGCCATAATTCTGAATTATTCGGCCACATAGCAACGTGATTATACAAATAATATGTTAAATGGTTAGGTACAAGATCTTTACCTGATGCTCTTAAATCTACAGGGTACCAATATTTAAATTCATTTCTCATTTTGTCCAAAATTGTTGGAGACAGTCTTGATGAAGGCATTTTTTCCGTCTGCATAAAGACGTAATCCCAGACATCTAGTGTCATA
Source organism: Trachelipus rathkii (assembly GCA_015478945.1). Taxonomy (NCBI): domain Eukaryota; kingdom Metazoa; phylum Arthropoda; class Malacostraca; order Isopoda; family Trachelipodidae; genus Trachelipus; species Trachelipus rathkii. Next base: position 19,197 of record JABUQX010007839.1, read on the forward strand.
TCCTCGGGGGTAATATCATATTCAGTACTAATATCTCCATCAAAGTCTGAATGAAGCATGTGACAAACAGTGTAATAAGCCATGTAAATTGTCGAATCAGAAAGAGATTCAATAAGCCAATTTTCATCCCATGGTAGTCTTGTACCAAGGCCATATGTTCTTGAACAAGCATGACCCTTTAACCAGTCAAGAGTACATTCGAAATTTTTTCTAACCTCGTCATGAAAAGTATCAATGGAGTCCAAACACTTCTGCGTTACACTCCTCCATTTCTCCTCTCCATAATCTAAATACCATTGATCGCAAAGAGCAACAACACATTCATCTCCTGATCTTGATATTATTTGCTTTTCGGGTTCTTGGTAAAGAATGGCATCATTAGTCTTGATAAGCATATTTTGAAGAGATTTTTTTACATCCTGAACTTTTTTACCGGCAAAATGACCTACCAAAAGAGTTCCTTCATAGAAACTTCTTAAGTAAACCTTTTCTTTTGCTAAAGTCAATTTTTCTTTATCATTTTGAGACCTAATACCTAGAGCTATACAAACTGCTGGAGCACATAAATTTCCATACTCGGGAACCTCAATAATCGGAATAGGCTCAAAATTTACCATCTCAGGGCTAATTCCATATTTTTCTCTTAGTGGAGCTTTATTCTTCAAGTCATTTAAAGCAGCAAAGTCATCCGGAGAATCTGAAGGTACTGAGGTAACAACACCGGTACCTTTATCTTCTTTGAGAGTCAGCATAGGAAGGGTGTATATAGTTTGGTATCCCGATAAAGGAGCCGAGAGTTTCAGACCCATTAAATCTATCCCTTTTAATTCGAGAACAGGGCAAACTTCGTTCTCTATAGATAGTATTCCTTGATATGCCATATTCCTTGCTGCTCGACGAGTACAAACAATGTAATCACCATCCTTGGCTTCAACAGCAATATAAGTAAAATCAGGAGCAAGAAAGCAATTTGTTTGTCCATACATTGTCTCTGGTCTTAATGTTGCAGCTACTAAATAAACATTTTTAGGAGACAAGGAGCTCAATTTTCCTTTTAGTTCTTGAACTTTCATTTTGATAAGAGTGTATTCTTGAGGTCCAACTCCTTCACCTGAAGATCTATCATGATCCATACATGGCTGACCATCTTTTGGTGAGTAAATAGTATATCTGGAATCAATGAAAATATTTTCTTATTAATATTACTGGCTAGAAGTAAAAGAAACAATAGCAAAAGAAAAAAAAAATCAACAATTTACATCCCTTTCATTCAAATTAGGGATGTACCGATACCAGAAAAGAGGCCGATACCGATACCGATACCGATACTCTATTTTTTAGATCCCGATACGTACGGATAACGATACTTTATTATAGAATAATACTGGATAAGAATAGAAATTTGTGGCACTGCTAGGCAACTCAAGATTGCATTCCCTGTACAAACAATACTTAGTCCATTTATATTTCATATTTGGTTGTGCCCAAGTATATTTATTTTATAAATTAAAATAGTACCTTTAAGGAATAATAATTGCAAATATAATATTAATAACTTTTTTATGTTTGTGTTTATTTAAAAAATATTCCATTTCCATTTTCAAGTAAGCTATTATACAAAGTTTAGCTACTAGCTTTAATGTTTTAACATGATTACAATTTACAGGAAGATTCTTTAACTAGCTACAATATAAAGAATAAAAATAATGAAAGAAGAGACCTCAATTAATCAGCCGAAAAGTTAAAATAAAAAAACGCTATTACTCAAACATGACATAATAAAATACTCCTTTAAGATAGTATCATACAAAACATTAAGCTTTCACTAGTATTCTTGCGAGAGACTGTTCCTTTTTGGGGTGTTTTTACATTCCCTACCTAACTACACTATAAATACGCTCTCTCTGAATGATGAAGGAGGTGCTGATAATTTATTTGCCTGCAAGCACGGATAATAATGAAAACCTTGACCATTTTCATGCCACCGCATGAAAGGATTCTGTTCTCTGTATGCAGCATCTCATGTTTTCGTAGAGCCTCATCTCCTAACTTTCACAGACGAAATTTGAATTAATCTTTGGCTCCTTGGATGACTGTCCTCTTCAGTTTTTAGGATGAGGTTTCCTGGTGGATTCCTTTGAAGGTGAATGAGATGTCAATGCATTTTCGGCCATGAACTTTCAATGCAATATCCAAATCCTCATCTTCAGTAGGTTTATTTGCTGAAAAAGCACCATACGTCACTATCAGTTGCTTTTGTTCCAGGGGTTTGCGGAGGGGGGCTTCCACCTCTCTTGCCCTTTTTTTTTTTTTTTTTTTTTTTTTTTTGTCAGCGAACAACCTCGGTTATGCTATTTAATGCATTCTTAGAAGTGGGTCACCGTCGGAGGTGCCATTTTGTGGGGTTTTCAGCTAGCTTAAGGAATTCCCTTATTGAACCTTTTATTTATTTTTTTTTTACAGTTGTCAACGCCATCACGGGCAGAACCTATTCAAGGAGTGGTGTTGAACGCCTCAAAAATCCTCTAACGCAAATTACGCAGATGAACACAGACGCAGGCTTGTAAAGTGAGGGAAATTAAATTTAGTAGGAAAACAGATGATGGAAGAGAATTCCACGGAACAGAGGTGGCAGAAAAGAAAGAAGCATCGCAGCGAACAGTCTGGAGTTTACTAACATCAACACAAAACTCGTGTGCCGACACAGCACCCTTGAGTGCACCCCTTGTAAGGTGGTGGTACGCGAGTGGGATACGTTCCCTCGAGCACCTGCTCTGCGGTACCTGTATCTATAGGATAGCACCAACATCGCGCCGCAAATATAAAGGGTCAGTGAAATAGAAAGTACAGGACAGTTTTATAAGTCTCTTGGCCTTTGACTCGACCTATCCAAAAGCCGGATGCCCCCCCCCCCCCAGAATATGAGAGCAGTACTCCTACATGGGCGGATGAGACCCTTGTATAGTGGAGTAACTGAGAAGAGGGAAAAAAGTCTCGCACTAAACAGAACTCAGTTTCTTTGAGGCCGCCCTAGCAACCACTGTGATTTGAGGTTTTCAAAACATTTTTTGTTCTTATGTTAAGGCCAAGGATGTTTAATATTGTCAGCAGAAGAGAACGAGAGCAACCGTCGAAAGAGATGAAAAGTTAAGTGTCTTAAGAGAGAGATTTGTAGAAGTTCGGTCTTTTTAAAGAATTAAATTTCACAAGCTTGAGACGACCACCAATGAAATTCTATCCAGATAGGAGAATATAAAATCGGAAAGATTTAAGACGAGAGGCAATTCTGAAGTAAAGGGGAGCAGAATTGATATGAAGTTGAAGAATGAAGGGTCGAGTCATCGACATATGAGTGGATGTGTGAGATGTGCGGTGAGAAGATCATTGATGAAAGCAGGAAAAAGTTAGGAATAAAACAGAACCCTGAGGAACACCACTCATTTGACAGAAAAAGAAGAAGTCGCCCCATAACAACAGCCGATTGAACGATTTGAAAGAAGCTAAACATAAGTAAGCAAAGAGAGAGACGGAACCCAAGGAAGGAGGAAGAGGACGCAGTGACGCGTGCCATACCGGTCCAAATGCTTTTGGATATGTCAAGCGCCACACACAAGTCTTCCCGTAGTTAAGGGCGGAAAACCATAATCTGTTAAATAGGAAAGTTTATCGCCAGTAGATTTCGGAGCACCGAAAGAAGTACTGGTAATCAGAAGAAGGGAAAGAGATTCCGATGAATATAAGAAGTGAGGAGTGAGAAGGTTCCAAGATCTTTGAAAGATACAAGATGAGAGCTATATAGGCGGATAGTTTAGAAAAAGGATGAGAAGCAGCATTATTTTTTTTCGGAATAGGTTGGCATATGCGCGCTTCCAAACTGAGGGAAAGTGCTGTATTGAGGCATAGAGAATATAGTTGAACGAGGGGAGGGGTAGCACGGAAGCACACTTCCTCAAAACTCGGAGAGGAATGCCATCCGGCCACCCGCCTTCCTAACGTTCATAGATTTCAGGAGCTCATGCACCCGATCAAATGAAATGACAGTGTAAAGGCATAGGATACCTGAAGAGGAGATGGAGGAAGCAGGAGGATTCCAGAATCGTCCAGGGTTAATTAGAGGAAATAGGAGGCCAAAGAGATGATGGTCCTTTTCAGTTGGAGTATTAACACAGAATCATCAGAGCGAATAAGAGGAGGAAAAGGATGATTTACAGAAGTTGTTAAGATGTTTTTGGCAAGAGGCCAGAGAGATTTGTCAGTAGGAGACAAGGAGGAGCGCATTTTCGTTTACTGAAAGTCCGTTTGCTCGTCGAAGAGTATCCTGCAAGATTTCTAGCTGCATGAAAATTGGCAAAGTGATAGGAGAAGGAGAATTTTTTCACACCCGATAAGCATTGTCTCTAGCATGCAATGGCCAGAGAACAAGCACGATCGAACCATGGATTTTTGAGGGGAGAAAGATTTAGTCCAAGAAGGAATTGAACCTGCTCATTCCATTAACAATTAATCCCATTTATCTGTCAGTGATATATCAATGATTCAGCAGTCCACTTCAATTATCGGTTTAGCGTAGAAGCAAACGCAAATGCCCCCAATCGGCCGATCAAAGTGCCAGAAAACCGCATAGGGCAGGATGGAGATGTTGGGAGGAACGTATTAAAATTAAGTGATATAGGTTGTAGTCAGATTTACCAATAGGAAGCGAAGGTGGTGTAATTTATAGAGAGAAGGACTAGTGGTGAACCATAGGTCAAGTGTGTCAAAGAATCGGTGGACGAATCGGAATGTGTGTAGGTTTTTATTCAGTTGCTCCAGATCGTTGAGAATACTGAAATGTTTCGGCCTTCTCCCACCTAAATCAGTACGAGAGAAACAACTCAGTTTTGTGTACATTGAAATCCCTAAATAGAGGACCTCAGTATTTGATGAGAAGATATCTACAGAACCTAGAAAGTAGTAAGGTATCAAAAAGGCATGAAAATTCTGTTCTGTTAGGAGAGAGTAGCAGAACCATAAGAATATTGTAGTAGAAGGAAGAAGATTTTAAGCCACAGAATCGAAGTTACGGAGATTCGAGATTCTCGAGACGTGTTAATGTTAATGTTTATATTTACATAGGACCATACTCCACCCTTCAAGCGGAAATTATAAAATAAGTTACTGTTAGAGATATTTAGGTTGAACGGAGAATTCTGTTCAGACAAGAGGCATAAAATTAGGTTTAGAGGTTAGAGAGGTAGTATTCCATGGATGCAGATTAGAGTGCAAGCCATTGATGTTGGTAAAGGTCAAAAGAAAGCCACGCCTGTGCAAATCTGCTATTATACCACAAGCACACGCAATCACAAAAAAAAAGCAGAACAATAGAAAAAACAAAGGAGAATGAGGAAATTTATTACGTACGCTAAACCTAAGTTTTAAAACGATAAAACCCTATTTAACGAAATATCTAAAAATATGAATAATCAGAAAGTTAAAAACATTCACGCACTCAACGCTCTCGCCAAATTGCGTACAAAAAAAAAAACTATTGATCCAAACTAAAAAAGTAGATAAATTCTTATAAATTATAATAATGGCTGTCCAAATAGGTAAATTTTACGCTAAAGACCAAGTTGGAGCAACGCTAAAAATCTAAGTTAAAAAGGAAATCGAGGAAAAAAGAAACATAACCTAGTACTAGTTATATATCGAAACTAGAATTTATTATTGAATCTAAAAGTTTTTTTCATAATTTTTCAGCCAAAATAAGAAGTATCGGCTAAGTATCGGCCATTTTAACCCGATACCGATACCATCAAAAATGGCCGATACTACCGATACCGATACTAGCGGTACATCCCTAATTCAAATAAACATATTGTTCTATCTCTATCAAATTAAACCTTTTAATTTGTAATATTATCTACTTACAGTATAGACCAAGAGCAGATAAATAAAACTAACGTTTCAAAAACATGAATCATATGGAGTAAAATCAAAAGTAAAATTTTATATTAAATTTTAAAAAAATGGGTAAGTAACAAAAAAAATATTAATTATATATCTAGACTAAGTGAACTAATTGCAAAAAAACATTTATTAAAAATACAAGGGCTTTCCTGTTTTGGTAAAATAACTCTTACTGATTGCAACCTAAATCATGATCGCATAGCAATTTATAAAATTTCGAGGACGTGATAGTTCACTGAGAAATGAGAATACAGGCAAGAAATATATAGAAATTTATCATAATTCTGAAACAGTGGTGCATAGGATTTAGATGATTTTACAATCCAGCTAAAAATACATTGCCTGATGAGTGTGACTCCGGCAATACCGACATATTAGTGGTGATCATTGGGACATGTCATAAGAGAGTATGAAGTTGGTGTAAATAATAAGAGAAATCGGGATCACCATCGGTGACACGAGCTCTACATACACGTATGAAGATTTACTCGAGTTTTGCTCTATGACTGTGGCTAGTCCAATACTCCAGCCAGTAAGATCTGAATCACCAGCAATGTAAAATGACAAAGCATGTGATTTTAAGATGGTTAAGTATCAAAGTGGTCGGTAAGTGTCCAGAACAATTTACATGAAATGAAGAAGCTAGTTTAACCCATTCTATCGGTTTGCTCAAGTCCCAGAAAAAGTCACTCATTTTCTTCTGTATGTATTACACTAAAAAATTCTTGGATTATTGATAAGAGATAAAGAGGTTTCAGTACTTGTAAGATTTCTTCGAAAATCTAAGAAGATTATGTGGTGAAGGCGTTTCAAAGTGTGAAAGTCAAAGGAAGTAGGAAAAATAAGACATGGAAAAGTGTTTCAAATTTTACCTCTTAGAATGTAAGAATGAACATTGCCGCCCAACTCTTAATATTCAACTGATCCTTCCAAGTACATTGCTTGAGAGCTCTTTAGGATGAAAGCAAATGAAGGGCTTCTGAACATTCTCCTGTTCTTTATACGTTATTCTTGGTTAAGGATTGGAACACGAGAGAGGGTTATCAGTATTGGTCTATTCATGAGAAAACAAGGCAATCTATGTGATGCGAAAAATGTTATATTCTAGTAAGGAGAGCGGTATCATATTAATCTTTGACCTCAAAAGTTTAACTTGAGAGAAGAGTGAAAAGGTTTTGTTTCATTACGGTCACTTCACTTTGCATTAGATCCAACAGGTGTACCACCAAAGTCAGGGAGGCTTGTCTGCATACTAAACATCCAAAGTCAAGCTTTGCTTGGGTTTGGGTGGTATAAATGCATAGAAAAAAAATTACAATTTCCACCCCAGGTTTTTTTGTTGTGAGATCGCTATGTGGTGAGCATGTGAGGCAGTCATCTAGGATCAGGCTGAGAAATCTGTCCTATGAAATGGTAGAAATAGGTGAACTGCATAAAAATAGTTTCAGGGGAGGAAGCTCGTGATAATTTTTTGTTCTTCCTTTTTAAAGAGCACTACATAGGTTTTAGTTGATGAGAAGTGGAAACCACGGAAGCTGCTCCATTCTGTAATAATCTCAATGGGTGACGAGTTGTCATTTCAGGAATATTAGCCTGTCTCCAATCGTATATAAGGTCAGATTATATACGTATAATGAGAATTAACCGTCTCGGGTACAATAGTGACTACTTCATTAAAACCTAGAGCATATTAGTTATAAGCTTGTCATAATGCCCTGCGCAATTCCTTTATTAAGAGCAAAGTGTCTGATCAGAGTTTCTTGAGCAGCAAATCTGAATGTACCTATTTGATAAAAGACAGGATGAAGAGGGACAGCTGTCCTTGATAACCAAAATTGTGCAGTTTAAGAGGAATCTTTTTCTCCATATGATGTCATGGGTCTTCAAGGTTGAAAAACACATCCAGTACCATTTTGCCATTTAAGATAAGAGTGCCTCTCAAATGTGATTTGATCTATCGTCAACAAAAGGTAATCAGTTGAGCAATGACTGAGGAAACCAAAATAAAAATCTGAGAAAGAATGGTGACTCCAGCACTGGGAGGAGGCAGTCTGACACTATTTCTCCATCTATTTATAGGGTTAGCAAGTCAGAGATATCGACCATTGATTAATTATCAGTTAATTTCAGATCTTGTCTTGATCTTGGTTGGAAATGTGGGTTCTGTAAGCTGCTGTCCAAAGAAATGAAGGATTTTAAAAATGATTTTATCTTAAGAGATCCAGCAAGAAGGAGCAGGCACATGGGTAAATGTGATGGTACATCATGTAATAGTGGTGGTTCAGAGGCTCAATATTTGCAGCTAGTTAGTGCTGTTTTATATCTGTAGAATGTATAAAGACATCGGTTGTAATTATGATTTCCTCTTCCTTTTTAAGAAGCTTGGTGGTTCAGTCAGTTTTATTTCCTATTTTTTTTGAGTCCCTTTGTATAGCAGGAACTTCTACTGAATATCAAAACTATCAGCGACAGCAGCAGGATATTTTATGGACAAATGATTGAAATTTAAAAAAAAATGAAAATAAAGTATGAAATGCATTTCAGGATTATTAAACTTGCTATATGACCTACGTCAGAAGAAAGTCAGCCTATGTGGATAGAAAATCTTTGTTAATCAACTATTATGAGAACATTTCATGAACTAAATAACATCTTCAAATTCCAAGCAGATGTCAGTCTAATTCACAAGAAATATCATATTTCAAAGTGACTTGTAATGTAATGCAAAATTACTGAATAGTGATAATTCCATATTTCCGTCTATCACTATGAAAAAAAAGATACTACATAACAGGTTGATATGCAAAATTGATTTATATATAATATAATTGCTTTTATGCTACTTACCTTTTTCCAAAAGCAACTTTTGCTCTTTCCTTCAGCCTTACAAACTGCCAACGGACAAATGAATCGTAAAAAGGATTTTTATCGGTGGTAATAAAAGAACGTCTCCAATCAATATGAACTCCCATACTCATCAAATCCTTCTGAGCCAGAGGAGGAAAGTGCTGAAGCCAATGCTCTGCATCTGTAAACGCTTTGATTTCTTCATCATTCAAACCTAATGAGCGCATAATTTCCCACTGAAATTTTACACCACCAGTTTTCGCTAAAGCTTTACTCTACAGAAAGAAAATAAACAAAAATAAACAATGAATAAATGAAATGATTGAAATAAAACATTTATTTAAAAAAAAATGGTTGTCTAATATTTTATTTAAAACATACCCTGCTAACAATTTCAGATTCATTACTATGGTTGCCAATAAAAAACGCACTCGCCCACCTAATAAACCAACCTGTTATATTCCCTATATATTTTGTAGTTTTTAGAAAAAAATAAAATCAATAATAGAATTTGATAAATATACAATTTATTATATAGTATATAAGTTACTATTTACCATTGCCATGATTATTTTGTACTTGTGATTACCAAGATAATATCTGATTCTTAGATGTACTAAAACATGAAACTCTATATCAAGCAAATAAAATTAAAAATATGACCAGCATCTATTCCTTTAAAATAAGACAATAAAATTCCTTTTTATTATTGAATAACGACTAATAAGTAGCCTAATTAAAATTCGTTTCATAATTCTTTGTATACTATGACGAGCTTCAGTGCCTTTTCAGCTCTCTGGTTGCCCCTCAGTTTATTCCATACATAACAAAATAGTTATCTAAGTTGACCCGGCGTTTGAAGAACAGTAATGGATTGTCATAAAAAATACAAACCTCCTGAGGAAGTTTATCTTAGTTATCATTTTATATATTTACAGGTTTGCACCACCTGGAAAGACTCCTGTTTTTAGTATTATTTTGTCAAATATGTGTGAATTGAAAAGACGCAAGTCTCTCAGCTATAAAACCTACCTATTAGAATGTCTGAAGGAGAGAAATGTGAGTTTGGCAGAGGCGAGAATAAAGGTGCATAATAGGAGTGAATGGCGGGGTTTTGTATGGGGGCATGGTTGTGGCCCACCTGGGCCAAGGGATGAACCCTTACATTGACGATTTACCATAGTGAGGGTCCGTTGCGGTCCCATGAAGCTCTAGGGTGGATTTTCTGTCTGTGACGAGTTCTCACTAATTAATGTAGAAAAAAAAAAGTCCAAACTTCATAAGGCTGGGCTTTCTTTTCGACTTTTGTCATATTCTTCTACTGCTTTTCTTTTCCGATGCATGACACGCACCTTATCCCCAGTCTTGGGGAAAAGAGGAAGATGAGGAAGAAGATAAACAAATTCACAATTTAATTTAAACTTTAACATTCCACAAACACAAATAATCATACATAGTTATTATACGTCTATAGGTCATCAAGACAGTTGAAATATCAATGGGTCTAGGCTTCTGTATTGAAGTCAAAATATAACATAAACAAGATAAAAAAAACTCCAAAGTTAACTATTTTTGGAAGATTGTGAAGATCTTTATTTTTTTACCATCAAGAATCCATTTAAAGGATATCTTACTATACCCAGAGAGTCGTTCTCTGACTACTTTCCAGATCTTGATAAACATACTGTCGGTTGGGTAGTGTGAATCCCACAAATCGTTAAACTGTCGATATGCCAGAAGTCTGTAATATTGGGAGAGCAACTTTTTTGAACTTTTATCCAGCGAATTGAATTTCAGAACAAGGTAAATCTGTCAGGGTTTTGGATATCAAAAGCTGCAGAGTGTTTCAAAATTGCACAAGAGGAAGTTAAAAATGCTGCTGCTATTTGCAAAACATGTCTTTACGAACTAGAATTTTCCATTCTAAACCTTATAAACAAAGACAATATATATTCAAATTGTTTTGATGTTAAATAGCTTTAATTTTGATATATTAAGAATAAAACATAATTTCTTCAAAACCTGAAGTGAAAATATTTCCAATAAAAATTGTTCTGTTCCTTAATATGCTTATTAATTTTGTCTGTAATTATTTTCATATTTCATGCAGTTTATTTTTCCTTTGAATAGTTTATTATTTTGTGCTTTCTTTCTAAACTTATTTTTCAATCCAGCTTTCCAACTCTTTAACTTTTGCTTCTAATACCTTTTTGTCTTCAAAATTAGCTAAAAATATCTCCTCCTCATCCGGTATACGTGTAATGTTTTGCTATTCCTTAAAATCAAAGCACGTTTTTTGCCCTGTTCGTAAATTCGCCACATTGTAACAATTATTCAAAATCTTGCTTGTAGATTTTGTGCTCTTCCTATTATATTTACCTCTATCATTTCCCTTTGGTCTTCTTTTTTGTTTGCTCGGTACCTCTCACCTCCCTTCATAATCAGTATTTTTTCCTCTACTTGAACATTTTCTTTTTCTAATTCATGTTCTTCTTCATCAACTCGATTAAAATTGTCTGCTCACCTCCCCCTCTTCATATTCTTCCAACTCTTCATATCTTTCTTCTTCTCTCTCATTTTTCTTCTCTTCCGGTTTTCTTCCAATTCTCGTAATATGTATTCTATTTACCTCTTTAAGGGAGACTCCACATTTCACCACTACAGTTTTGCGTCTATTCCAATGATTCTTGCTGGACCTCTCCATTCTTTCTCATTCTCCCTTTTATAATAAACTTCATCACTATGTTCTCTCACATTTTCTATTAAGTTCCGTTGGCTTCTTGTTTTATGTGAATCTCTCTAGCCTTATGCATGGCTATCAAATTCTCTTTTAACATCATCTTCGTTTCCTCTTTCTAAGCTTGATGGTATGTCATCGTTTATCACAGTAGGAATACTTGGATTCCTTCCAAATAATAAATGGTTTGAAGCAAATCCACCTATCTTCATTAATTAAACTATTTTTAGCAGCTAATTACCAATTTAAGTATACTTCTTTTGTAACTCCTTCCTCTTTTAGTTTTCTCATTGAATCTTTAATAAGACCCACCATTTTCTCACAAATCCCATTGCTCGTTGCAGTCAGAAAATACACCCTGGAGCTTCATGGGACCACGACGGACCCTCACTATGATATGTTCAAGTGTAGGGTTCATCCCTGGCCCAGGTGGTCCACAACCATACAACCCCCTCACAAAACCCGCCATTCACATCCTATTATGCACCTTTATTCTCGCCTCTCCCCCAGACATTCCTTTACTGACTAAATCACCTTTTCTTCGGTCTCCCAGCCGGTCATATTCCAAACACACTCACCATATACATCCGCTTAACCAACCGACTATCATTCATTCTTCACATGCCAAACCATTCAAAGTACTTTCATTTATTCTCTCATTACCCCTTTCTTCACACCAATTACTCTCTAATATGTTCATTCCTCATTTTATCAATTCTTCTCAAAACCTAACCCCCTAAGATTGGTCATCTGAACAAATTGAACTTTAGATTTATGCGTCTTATTCAGACCATAGTCTCAACTACTATACATTAACACAGGGTAACAACATACCTCATGTAGACCCTAGCGCACTCCAAGACTTAGTCCCCTTACATCCACCAACGATTTCATTGGCACAGCACTTCCTGCCATTCCAAAACAATTTTCCCCCCCCTTACTACACTCTGCATCATCCCGTTCCCTTTCTTTTTCATCCAACAATATATCCTAAATATTTGAAACTCAGACACTTGTTTCAGCTGTCACATTAACCATTAACTTCACACCGAAGGGACTGTCACACTCACAACCATTAACTTACTCTTATCTCGTTTACTTTTAAAACCCCTCCTTTTACACACCTCCAGGAACTCTTACAATTCCTCTCAAACTCTCTTTCATATTCGCCACACAAAACAAATCATCCGCATTCTCATCATTCTAAACCATCCTGCCACCCCCTCATTCTAATTCTTTCATAGCCCCATCCATATATAAATTGAATAACTAAGGAAACAAAATACATCCCTGCCTCACTCCGCTATTAATATTAAACCAATCACTTTTGACAACCATTTATTCTTACACACGCTTCAGATATCGTCATATACAAACTTTTGATTCATTCAGAAGCCTACCACCACCATATATCACCTACACCTGCCATACAGAGCTTCCCTTATTAATCCTATCATACGCTGTTGGCAAATCCATAAAACTAATACAATTTATTCTTCTTCTCCCTCATTTTCTTAATCATTGTTTCAATGTAAAGATTTAATCCACACATCCTCTACTTGAAACTTCATCTTTGGCTTTTAGTACATTCAACCACGCTTTTTTTTTACTTTTAACCGCTTTGCATTACCTCTTTCATTCCATCATCATTTTGTTAACATTGTTACTCTACATCTTGCACATCCACATACTTCTTTTGACTGCTAACAATTTCTTCCTTATTTGCTCCCAGATTTGTTCAGTTTCAATTGTTCACATAACTGATTTACTTTGCGAGCGCTCTTGATACTATTCTTTATTACCTTGTCCACTTACTTCTCACTCTTAATTCTCTATCCCACTTCTTCCGTATCACCTTCTCTCCTCTAAGCCCTACTAACTTAACTTTTACATAGAAACAACATCAAGAATCAGATAATCCCATCTTAATCCCTCACTGATTTAAACATCACATCCAACACATACTCAACATTCTCCTCCTTCACCAACACAAAAGTCCAATATACTTTTCAATCTCGATACCCTCTTCTACTACACAACTCGTCATAGCTTTATGGATACTCTTATGTTTAAAGAAAGTATACTTACACACATATCTTCCTCACAGAAGTCAATCACCTTCCTACCATTCTCATTTCTCTGACACCCGCAAACCACCTGTTTACCATCCCTTTTTCTGACAATATCAACATTAGGTCCCGCAACCATCAATCTGAAGCTCTACTCACCCCATCCAAAACATATTCAGATTATCAGAAAATCGTACTCTTTCAACATTTCCCTCAGATGGACGATACGTCACAACCCGCATACCTTGACTATCACAAACTTAAATTTAACCATTAGAATTTTAGGTACTCAACACAAAAGTTACCATAGCTCTGGTACACAATTCACTCAATCAAAATTGCAACTCCTTATCTCCCCCCTCATTCTTTCCACCAGCACACGACGATTTCACACCACCAACAATTTTTACACCGTTTTCCTTTCATCTTTGTTTTCAGTCACAGCAAGCAATCAAATTGCCCTTTCTAAATACATCATTAACTCTCTCCTCTTCTCCTCAACATTCATTCCTGTGACATTCCATGAACACCCATACGAATTCATACAATTTCGACGAAAGATAGAAGGTCGTTTACGGCAATCACGACCTTCTCCGAGGCCTGCATTAGCATTCCTGGCAAGAGATAAGTGGTAGTGGGCAGCCAACCCAGCTACCACCGTCCCATCCATATATATATATATATATAATATATATATATAAATATATATAAACATATAGGGTATATATATTATATATATATATATATATTATATATATTATATATATATATATATATATATATATATTATAATATATATATAAAATATTAAAACAATAGGGTACAAAAGAAATAGTGCCTATAATAATAATTAATGAATTAAAATTATTATTCTACAGTACTCACACCAGATTGGTATAAGTCACATTAGTTACTATGATTAATATACCTTTTTTCCTTTACTTTTATCCACTATCGTCACTTCTGAAGAGGCTTCTTCTTCTTTGATGTCCTCTACTGGAAAAGTTGGTGGATACCCAAATTCTTCAATTTCTCTCTTCAATTTATCAGCGCTAGCTTTTATAGGCATACCTTAGAAGAAAATTAAGTAATAATGATTGTTGAGAAAATAATTAATAAGGAATGATCAAAGATGAAAAAAAGAAAATTATACAATTTCTTGGAGAGAAAGTGTTTTTATTTGTTACTCATATTATTTAATTTGCTTTAGGGCAATTATATGACCGACCTACACACGTTTACAATACCCCATCATAGATTTTGATCTAATTTGATGCATAGGGTTATCTTGTGAACTAAATTCATTTGCGAGTAAAAAAATCTGCTGTAAAACTTGCAGTTCATGATTTATGAGGTCCAAAGTTGGGAAGGACTTGCTTCACTCCAATTTTCAAACTTTTTTAATCGTTAAGGTAACGGTGGTGGTGGTGGTGAATATATATATATATATATATATATATATATATATATATTATATATAT
>JABUQX010007840.1:0-5000 GCA_015478945.1 Trachelipus rathkii
TTAGTTTATTAAACATAAAAGAATAAAATTTTTGTAAAAACCAAGTTTTAAAAAATAAAATAAAAAATTAAAAGTTTTTTAAAAACAAAAAGTTTTAAAGAAATGAAATTAAAAAAAATAAAAGTTTTTTAAAAACAAAAAGTTTTAAAGAAATGAAATTGAAAATAAATAAAAGTTTTTTAAAAACGAAAAGTTTTAAAGAAATGAAATTAAAAATAAATAAAATAAATAAATAAAATAAAGAACATTCTGTAACTGATTTGTTAAAGAAATATTTACCTCATCAGCTTCAGTACCTATTCGTTACTATACATTTGGTTAGTTTACTTTACCGTTGTTAGTAGGATCTTTGTTTTATTGCTTAACAGTTTATATGAACATAAGGATATGTTAGTTTTGTCATTGTACATTATATCATTTTAGTTCAGGTAATGCTAATGTTTGCGTTATTTGATGTGAAAAACTTATGTTACGTTAGCATAATATTCGTTGTCAGTATGATAATTAGGACAAGTTCTGATAAAATTTTTGTTAAATATTACTATGTTAATGTAAAAATATCCATGATATGTTAGAAAAAGTGTGAGTAGGTTACGTTCTGTGCTGAATGTTAGTTACTTTACTGGGTAGGGGGGAGGGAGGGGTGGCTTGATTTACTGATTCATTGATTTGCCGTTTTAGGGTATGTAAAAACACAAATTTTTTACGTTATAAACATGAAGAGTGTAAAATTTTTAGTAAAAACAAAAAATTTAAAGAAATAAAATTAAAAATTTAAAAAGTTTTTTTTAAAAAAACAAAAAGGTTTAAAGAAATAAAATTAAAAATAAACAAAAGTTTTTAAAAACAAAAAGTTTTTAAAGAAATGAAATTAAAAATAAATAAAAGTTTTTTAAAAACAAAAAGTTTTAAAGAAAAAAAATTAAAAATAAATAAAAGGTTTTTAAAAAAAAAAAGTTTTAAAGAAAAAAATTAAAAATAATTTTTTTTTTTTTTTTTTTATTTTTTTTTTTTACAGTTGTCACCACCACTCACGGGCAAAGCCCTATCAAGGAGGTGGTGATTACACGCACTTCAGGAATCGAACTACTAACACGCAAATTACTCAGATGCAGCGCAGACCGCAGGCCTTGAAGATGGGGGGAGATTAAATTCAGCAAGAAACACAGAAAATGAAGAGAACTCCACAGAACAGAGGTGGCAGGAAAGAAGGTAGAACCGTATTCGAAACTAAGTCGGGAGTTTACCAATATCAAACACAAAACTATGTGCAGATTACAGCACCTCTTGTACTACGAGGGCGACCTAAAGCTGTGGTGGTACGACGGGTTGAAATTAAGTTCCCTCTAGCACTGCCACTACGGTACCTATAGAAAAAGAGATAAAAGCACCAACATCGCGCCGCAAAGATTAGAGGGTCAAGTGAATGGAAAGTAGGGGACAGTTTATAAGTCTATTGGCCTTTGACTCGACCCTATCTTTAAAGCCGGGTGAAACCAGAGCCCCCCCCAGATATGAGAGCAGTACTCCATACAAGGGCGGATGAGACCCTTGTATAGCTGGAGCAACTGAGAAGAGGAAAAAAAGTCTCGCAGTCTAAACAGAACTCCCAGTTTCTTTGAGGCCGCCCTAGCAACAGTTGTGATGTGAGGTTTCCAAGACATTTTTTTGTTTATGTTTAAGGCCAAGGATATTTTTTTTTTGTCAACAGGAGAGACGAGGAACCGTCGAAAGAGATAGGAAAGTTGGAAAGGATGTCTTAGAGAGGGAGGATTTGTTAGAAGATGGAGTTTTTAAGAATTAATTCACAAGGTTCAGACGACCCCACCCGGAAATTCTATCCAGATCAGCGAGAATAGAATCGGAAAGATTAAGACGAGAGGCAATTCTAGAAGTAAAAGAAGGAGCAGAATTGAAATGAGTTGAAGAATGAAGGGTCGAGTCATCGGCATATGAGTGAATAGAGTTAGATGTGCAGGTGAGAAGATCATTAATGAAAAGTAGGAAATAAGATATATAGGATTGCGATAAGACAGAACCCTGAGGAACACCACTATTAACAGAAAAGGAAGAGGAATGCTCCATCAACAACAGCCCGATATTGAGGATTTGAAAGAAAAACTAGACGATAAAGTAAGCAAAGAGAAGGAGGAAAC
Source organism: Trachelipus rathkii (assembly GCA_015478945.1). Taxonomy (NCBI): domain Eukaryota; kingdom Metazoa; phylum Arthropoda; class Malacostraca; order Isopoda; family Trachelipodidae; genus Trachelipus; species Trachelipus rathkii. The sequence continues at coordinate 2,157 of JABUQX010007840.1, forward strand.
CCAAAGGAGGGAGCTTGGAGAAACCCAGTGACGCGTGCCATACCCCGGTCAAATGCTTTGGATATGTCAAGCGCCACCACGCAAGTCTCCCCGTAGTTCCTAAGGGCGGAAAACCATAAATCAGTAAGACAGGAAAGTATATCGCCAGTAGACCTCGAGCGCCGAAAGCCGTACTGGCGATCGGAAAGAAGTGAATGAGATTCCAGATGATCTAAGAAATGAGAGTTGAGAAGAGTTTCAAAGATCTTAGAAAGAATACAAGTAAGAGCTATAGGGCGATAGTTAGAAGGATCAGAGCGGCTTCCTTTTTTCGGAATAGGTTGGACAAGTGCGTGCTTCCAACACTGAGGGAAAGTGTTAGTATTGAGACATAGAGAATATAGTTGAACGAGGGGCGGGGATAGCACGGAAGCACACTCCTCAAACTTGGGGAGGAATGCCATCCGGACCGACCGCCCTCCTAACGTTCGTAGATTAGATTTCAGGAGCCCATGCACCCGATCGAATGTAATCACATTCAAAGGCATAGGACACCTGAGAGGAGAAGGAGAAGGATGAGGAATGATATGTTATAAAATAAAAGTGTTTTAAAAACAAAAGGTTTTTAGGAAATAAAATTAAAAATAAATAAACAAACACCTCGCTATACTGATTTGTTAAATGAATATTTACCTCATCAGCTTCGTACCTGGTCTTTCTGTATGCGTTGCTAGTTACTTTACAGCTGTTTGGTATGAAACTTGTTAATGTTTAGCAGTTTTTCTTGCTTGGCTGTGATTAGGTTTGTTCGTTGTATGTTATATTCTTCGGTTCAGACTAGATTGTAGCTTTGTATAAGAAAAAACTATCTGTTACGTTGGGCATAAATATTCGTATGATCAAGTATGATAATTAGATACGGTGATGATAAATATTGCATTGTTAATGCGAAAATAATAATGATATGTTAGAGATACTGTTTGAAAAACGTGTGAATTACGCGATTACGTCTTTTGTTATGGCAACGGTAGTTACTTCTACTGTTATTACAGTATGGGAACTTTGTAATGTTAAGCGATTTATTCACTGCATAAGATATGTTAGGTTTTGTTGTTGCTATTTAATATATTTTTCCCTTTTAAGGTTTCCCAGGGGGAATATGGGGATATGTTAGCTTTATTCGATGTTGAAATCTTACTGTCGCGTTAGCCGATATTTTGTCTTGGTCAGTATGATACATAGTATGGCGATGCATGATTTTTATTAAATGTTAACTATGTTCGGGCAAAAATAATAATGAATATAGTTAGAAATAGTTTGAAAAAGTGTGAAATAAGTTTAACGTATTGTATGCAAATTGTGATTACTTTACAGTTTAAAGCTATGGACCTTGCTAATGTTTAGATGTTTTATTCGAATCATAAGGATATGTTAGGTTTGTTGTTTGTACATATATTTCTTAGTCAGGCTATTGATATGTCTAGCAATGATGTGAAATCTTTGTTACGTAGCATATATTCATTGATCGGTATGATATTAAACAAGATTGTGATAAATTTTTGTTATATATTACTATGTTAATGGAATCAGAGCATGAAATATGTTTGAAAAAAGATTTAAACGTAGATTTGCGTCTGCGCCTCAATTGTTAGCAGTTTACTGTTGTTAAGTATGGAACGTGTTAATGCTTGACTGCTATATTCGTGCATAAGGTATTGTTAGGTTGTGACGTGTACATTATATTCGTAGTTCAGGTGATGCTTTATTGATGTGAAAACTTTGTTACGTTAGCATATATTCATTGATCAGTATGATAATTACACAAAGGTTGTTATATTAAATTTTTGTTAAATGTTTACTATGTAATGTAAAATATCAGTGAAAGTTAGAAAAGTTGTAAGTAGATTACGTTCGCGCTAATGTTAGTTACTTTACTGTTCTGTTAAGTATTGAACTTTGTAATGTTAACTGTATTATTTATGTTTGTGTTGGTTGTGAGTGTACATTAGATAAGATAGTTCATGGTGATGGGCTAATGTTGCTTTTATTGATGTGAAAACTTTGGCTGCGTTAGCGTATTTTCGTTGGTCAGTATGATAATTACACACTGTTGCTATAAATTTTTGTTAAATGTTACTATGTTAATGTAAAAATACCAGTGATATGTTAGAAAAAGTGTAACTAGGTTACGTTCTGAGCTCAATGTTAGTTACTTTCCTGTTGTTGAGTATGGAACTTTGTTAATGTTAACTGCTTATTCATGTTTAAGATGTGTTAGGTTTGTGAGTGTACATTAGATTCGTAGTTCAGATGATGCTATGTTTGCTTTATTTATGTGAAAACTTTGTTACGTTAGCATATATTCATTGATCTGTATGATAATTACACACTGTTGGTATAAATTTTTGTTAAATGTTACTATGTTAATGTAAAAATATCAGTGATATGTTAGAAAAAAGTGTAAGTAGGTTACGTTATGCGCTCTATGTTAGTTACGTTACTGTAGTTTAAGTATGGAACTTTGTTAATGATAGCGGTTTATTCATTTTTAAGATGTGTTGGATTTGTGAGTGTACATTATATTCGTAGTTCAGATGATGCTATGTTTGCTTTATTGATGTGAAAACTTTGTTACGTTAGCATATATTCATTGATCTGTATAATAATTAGACTTTTTTAACTTATAAATATGAAAAGGGTAAAATTTTAGTAAGAACAAAAACTGTTTAAAGCATATAAAACAAAAATAAATAAAAGTTTTGTGTTATGTTATACAAAATATGACATGAATCAATAGATCATAGATGGGGAGGGTTGTGAGGCTAGGGAGGATGAGGAGGGTGGGGAGGCTGAGGAGGCTCTGGA
>JABUQX010007840.1:17500-32500 GCA_015478945.1 Trachelipus rathkii
GGGAAAATTTTAAATTTTGAGAGGCTCTAACTTTTTTTCCTAAAGACTTATCATTTTCGTTTTTTTAAGGCTTCATTATTATTTTTTTAGAGTATATATATATATATCCTGTGATTTAATTTTTTTCTTTTTATATAAAATCCTATAGGATTTTTAACAACTTTAGAGGGGCTGTAACTTTTTTTCCTAAAGAGAGCTACTATTTTCGTTTTCATTATTCTTCATTATTATTTAGAGTAGCTATATCCTGTGATTTTTATAAAATTCGGGGGTGACACCCCACTGCACTACTTTACCTCTGATTTTTGATTTTTAAGTAAACTTTGTCCTGGCTACTTTTAAAACTCGGTTTTAGTGTAAATTCATAAATTTCAATTTCTAGAGTTAATTAGGAAAAACACGCTAGTTAAATGACAATCCAAACAAATAGGCCTACCATATAATATATATATATATATATATATATATATATATATATATATAATATATATATAATTATAATTAAATATATATAATTGCAACTAATAATTATATATTATATATATATATATATATATATATATTGCATGAAATATAATGTAATTAATTGACCAGTAGGCTTGACTGACTTGTTCCACAAGAACGTGCGGGATTCAATGGTTTGCTAAAGCCTTAAAGTCACAGTCACAGTCAATAACGAACTGAACAAAATGCCCTATGTGAACAGTATTTACACTTTGTTTATGATGTAAGAGACAGTTTATATATTAACTACTCGTACTTGCGATCTTCGAGTCGTATATAATATTGGACCTTTGTTTTGTACTAATAACCTATTATTTCGGGAAATTTATCTAGTTCACATCAACATTTTTGTTAGTTTTCAATACGGTAATTGTGGAGATCCTTCCACTCAGAATCATGTAAATACTGTATTAAAACTTTAAACATTCAATTTACAAAAATGGTTTAAAAACTATTTGAAGTTTTTTCTATTGATATTCGTCCATTTTAAGGTATATTTTCAATAAAAATATAAAAAATAACTACGAAAATCATAATAATTTCATTAATCTGGCCTCATTTCTTCGTGTAAGTATTAAGAAACAAAAGCTGCGTTTCCAGAAGCCCAAGTGCAGCCCGTGTGCAAAATCGACTTGGAAACGCTTCGAATTGAAAAAAATTACATTAACCAATCAGAGAACAGGAAATTTGAGTACCTGGAAACGGCCGAGCGCCGCCCGTCGGATAGCTGACAAATTAAAAAAAAACCACAAATTAACTCTTATACTTTATTATCTTAATCTATTTTATGAAATGATACGATATATTTAGTATCCTTAATAAAAAAGTTAACTAAAATATTAAAAAACTTTTGGAAGCCATTTCCGACACATGTTTTGTAAAGAAATTTGTTTGTAAACAAAGTATCCTTCCGCAGCCCGCCCGTTTACTAATTCCCAAAATCGAGGATTTAACAACGGGCGCCTGACTGTAACGTTTACATTACGTAAGAAGTGCGCAAAACGGGCGCTGGAAACGATGCATATGCGCCTGTGTGCCCGCCCGGGCTGCAGTCGGGCTTCTGGAAACTCAGCTAAACACTAGAAATGTGTTTCGGATTATCGATATATCAATATCATTATTTTTGATCGATTTTTTCACTATTATCAACGATTCGATTTTTTTAAAAAAATTACAAAAAATTTGCATAACCATATTTTTACATAATATACAATAAAAAAATAAATAAATTAATATAACTACCAGTTATATATTATATATATATATATATATATATATATATATATATATATATATATATATAATATATATATATATATATATATATATATACTATATAATATATATATTATAATAATATATATATTATATAATATATATATACTCTTAATTATTTTAATTTATGTATTTTTTATTGTATATTACGTAAAAATATGGTTTTGCAAATTTTTTGTAATTTTGTAAAAAAAAATTACAAAAAATTCGTTTGCAGAATTTTTTTAATTTTCTTTTTATTTATATATGTAAATTTTCTGTACAATATATTCGATGATAATCGTAAATAATTATCAATTATCGAAAAATATAAGTGAAATCGATATATCAATAATCAGAAAAAGCATCAAACTAGAAAATTAGCTGGTTCAAATTTTCGGAGCCTTATTTTTTTTTACATTTTCTACAAAATATATAGCTACATAATATATAAGAAAATAAATAAATAAAAAAAAAACTTCAAATAATTTTTTAAAACCATTTTTGTAAACTGAATGTTCTTAGTTTTAATACAGGATTTACATGATTCGGAGTGGAAAGTTCTCCACAATTACCAATATTAAAACTATCCATACTCTGCATACGAGCTGTGACTGGCTTTTATTTTGACTGTTCATTAATTATTTTCCATAACTCGTTTTAAAAATAAAAAGATAAGATTACGAGAAGAGAACAGAATTGAAGATTCTAATGCCTTTGTGAAATGTTAAAATTTTCATTTATAAAACAAATATTTATAAAATGTACCATTTAATAAAACTTCGTTTTGTAAATAAAAATTTTAATATGCTTGAACGACTCACAGGTCAGGAGTACGAGAGAGGAGCCTCATATACGAATGTTCATGTGCCATGTATTTGTATCTTTAATTTTGTTCTCCTCGTTTTCTTGCCTTTCATTTTTAAAATAAGTCTTGGAAAATATGTACACCCAAAAAAGGCAGTCTCTATTCGCATCCGAAGTATAGATACGGTATTTAGTTTAAATTGTATTAACTTTTTTTTGTATTTTGGTGTTTTTAAGGAACAAATTTCTTGTAACGTGCAACTTTTGGCAGTGCCTAATGTATTTATCAATATTTTATCTTTATAATATCGGAAACGAATAAAAAAAATGTTATAGGGTACTAAATAAATGCATTTTTTTCGGTTATATAGGCCTACTGAGTATTTTATTAAAGGAGGCAACCCGAAAGATTGGAGAAAAGACCTGAAAAACAAAACAAAATTACGTGCCAGTCGCACTGCAGCGTTCATTCTTTTGTGTTATCAATGTCTTTTTTTCCAAACCAACTTTTCCTGCATGCAATGCTCGTTCTTTAGAAATGTGAGGATTTTCACTGCTCCATATTTGACTTACCATAACCATCCAAGCGAAACCAAGAATCATCACTGAAATATACACGATCCAACGCCTGTTACATTTGCATCAACAAAAGAACGAAACCAACAACAGTACCCTAGACGTTTTCATAGTTTGGTTCTTTTAGTCCGTGGACCACATCATTTTTTTAACTTTACATCACGACCATTACCATATAGGAGGGGAGCTGCTCCAGGTAATAATTACCTAGGATCCGGAAGAGGAATCGAACCCTAGCTCTATTCCTCGCAACTCTGTCACTCTACCAATTGCGCAACCTTCAAAATAGTAGCTACAGACAGTTCAACCTGTGTCGATAGCTTTCTAAGGGATTTTCTGAGGGAGCGTTCTAAACATATCATTAACTTGGCAAAAGCTTTAATTTGTTTGTGTTACGAGTAAGGATTTAAAAATTCAAAACAATAGAAGCATTCTTTTTCAATTTGTTTAATTTTTTGATTTTTTAATTGCTGGAATCATAATTTGAGTATCATTAAAGGTTTTTTCAATTAAAATCTCTTTCTATAAATAAATTTTCTCACCCTCTTAAATTCACTTTTTGAAGTAATTGGAATTGTTAATATAACTAATTTTATTGTATCTATTGCAATTATAAAATTACTTTATATTACTATATATTCATTCTATATATTATAATAAATAATTATTAATATAAAATTAATATTTAATTATATATATATATATCTAATAGTACCGTATATATAACTAATATAATTATAGATATTATTTTCTATCTATAATATATATATATTATTTTATATTTTATACATTAAATATATAAAATATTTATCTATAATATATAATATATATATATTATAATTATATATATTAATACTATATATATTATATGTATTAAATTATATATATAATATAAATTATTTATTTAATTAATTATATATATATATATTTATATTATATATATAATATATATATCTATTATATATATATTATGATGTGTTTGGTTAATTAATAGGTAATTGGGAATTTATATATATATATTTATATTATAATTATTTAAATATATATTAAATATATATATATAATATATCATTATATATTTTATATATTATAATATAATAACCTATAAAATATATATATTATATATAATATAATTATATATATATAGTATAGTATTATCTGTATATATATATATATTATATATAATAATTTAATATATATCATAATATATATATATATATATATTTATAATATATATATATTATATAACTATATAATATATATAAATTATTATTATATATATATATATATAAATATATTATATATATATATATATAAATATTAATATTATTTCTATATATGCCTATTTTATTTGTTTATAATGGTGCGTTAAAATTTTATTGACTGCATGGAATACTGTCTCCACATTTAAGGGTGGATTCGGTTCACCCTCATTTTGGATAGGGTGAAGCTGAAACTAAAGAGACTATAACTGTCAGTATATTGCTGAGCATCCCTTGACGCCTGATTCGTTTTCGAGGTGTAATTGGTGTCTGTATCGTTTCTATAGGTATGTACCACGGCAGGTTGTCGAGAGAATTGATCTCCACTGCGGCGCCCTTGTAACAGAGGGCCGCTTATCTGCTTGAATATATGTGTGACTAATTGAAGACTCAGGTTCCCTCGTTGTGTTGCTCCTTCTTTTTCCAAGCCACTCTGTTTTGTGGAACTACGTTGTTCATCTATTCAATGCAATATTCAATATCTTCCTCTCTTACATCACGTCTGCGTCATGAGGAAATTGGTAGAAAGGGACGTGGGTGGGTTTATTTTCTTTGGTTTCTTTTTGTTATTTTTTGTTTATTTTGTTTGTTTGTTTGCCATTATATGAATCTGGACCGTCAGTAGGTGTTCGTTGTAATATATATATATATATATAATATATATATATATATATTATATATTTTATAGTATATTATATTTATAATATATAAAAAAAGTATATATTTAATTAATATATTATGCAATATATTAGTATATGATATATATTATTATATATTATTATTATATATATTTATATAATATATATATATATTAGTATTATATATATTATTATATATATTATAGATATATTATAAATATTATTATATATATCTATTATATATATATAATAATATATATAAATATATATTATATATATATATATATAATATAATATAATATATAAATATATAATCTATCAAATATATATATAATATTAATATAGATATATATATATTAAATTATATTATATAATAATATAATACTTATATTTAATATATATCTATATATTATATATTATTTATATATAGTATATTATATTATATATATATATAATATATAATATATATAATTATATAATATATATATATAATATCTATAATATATATATAATATATATATTATAATTATTAATATATATAATTATAGTAAATATTATATAATATTATAATATAATATTATATATATCATATATATAATAATATATTATATTATAATTATAAATATAATTAAACTAATATATTATATACTAATTATATATATATTATTAATATAAATATAATTATAATAAATATTTTATAAATATATTTATAATTATATTTATTTATTATATATATATATATATATATAAATATATAATAATATAATATTATATATAATTATAATTTAAGTATTATAAATATATATTATAATATATATATATATATATATACTATAATTATATTATATATAATATATAATATAATATATATATATATAGGTATTATTATATATCTATAAAGTATATATATATATATATATTTTATCTATATATATATATATATATACTATATAATACTATATAATTATATTATATATATATATATTATATATATAATTTTATATATATAAATATGTAATATAATATATATTATAATATATATATTTTATATATATATTTATATCTATATATTATAATATTTATATGTATATTATTATATAATAATAATATATATATATTATTAATATTATATACTATATATATAATATTATTATTCTATATATTATATTACTATAAATATAATATATATTATACATATAGTATATTGTATATATACTAATATATTATATATAATGTAATAATATAAATATATTGTATAATATTAATATATTATAATTTATATATATATATACATTAATATATTATTATTAATATATATATATCTATTATTATTTTTTTATATTATTATCATAGTATATATATATATATATACATATATATAATAATATATTAATAAATCATATTATATGATATAATTATTATAATATATACATATCGTATATTTATATATATATATATATATATTTATATTGATTTTATATATATAATATAATATTTATAATTATATAATTAATAATATCATAATATATTAATATAATAATATTATAATATATGTATTATAACATATATATATAGTATAATTACTATATTTATATATAATTATTTATATAATTTATATATATCATATTTTATATATATCATATATATATATAATTATATATAATATATATATTATATATATAATTACGTAATATAATATATATATATATATAATAATAATACTATATATATTATTATAAATATAAAATATTTATATATATATATATATAATATAATTATATATTATAAATATATAATTATATATATAGTCAGGCGGCTTTACGGGGGGAACAAAGAGCCGGGCTCCATAAGAAAAAAAGAAAAGAAACTAATGTATAAATTTTCAATACTTATTTTATATTATAAATGTTTTAAAATGTTTATATCAAGGACGCTTAATTTTACATTAAAATCTTTTATTTTCTTCGAAACATTAGTCTGTATATGAATCATTGCACTGGAGGATTCGATTGATTCACTACTAGAGCGTTAATTTATGGCTTTATAAAACTGGTTTATGGGAAGTAAAGAAAGTTATCTTAAATTTTTCGATTTGAGGAGTTTCCCACAAGCTTCTCGAACGTCTTAAAAATCTGCCAAAATTGGCATAACTCGACTCAGTAAGTAGAGTTCCCTTTGCAATAAAGTATATGTGAATCAAAATAAGAAACTTTTTTGGGTAACTTAAAACTTTAAATTAGGTTTATGTTAATAATTTTATTTTACTTTTTTTCTTGTGAATTTGTAAGGTGCAAGAGAAGTTAGTGTTTTTACTTTAAGATTGTTTCAATATTACATATTTGACTGTAATACGATTTTAGTTTTTACATTTACGGTTTTAAAATTTAGGTTAGTGTGTGTATATTTAAACTGATTTCGTTTGTTTGTTTTTTTGTCTTTTTGTTTTGTCTTTTATTTTGTGTTGTTGTTGTGCAATGCAAATGGCATTGCCGGCGCGGGGGGGCATTTTTTTATATCGATTATACCTAATAACGTGGTTGAATTAATCTGCATCCGTGGAAACCACCGTCTATTCTAATCCTAACCTTTTGCCCTGCTGTATGAGACAATGGCTAGAACAATCATCTAAGCTCGTTTAAGTATTATACTAAGACTTATTTCATAATTTCGTCTAAGGGTGGAGTATGTCCTATGAGTAACCATAAACGCTTACAGTCTGAGAATCTATGAATTTCAATCGAATTTCTGTCTTAAAATTTCTTCTGTCTACCATTTGTGCTTCTGTACTGTTTCCTACAGAACAGATTTCACGCCTTTATTGAATTTACTTTTCAGAACTGTATTTCTCATGCCAATACTGAGGTCTCTATTTAGGGGATTAATGTAACAATTAACATGAATGGTTGGGGTCCTTTCATATTGATTTAGGTGGGGAGGGGGTCCGAGTATTTAGCATTCCGTCACATCTGTAAGCAACTAATTAAAGAAGATTAACACATTCGGATCGTCAAAAATTCTTAACACACTTGACTATACTCACCCCTAGTCCTTCTCTCTATAATACACCACTTTCGCTCTTGGTAATCTGACCAATATATCTATTTTATTTTATACTTTCTCTCGCACAGCTCTCATCTGCTAGCGCGTTTTTTTCTGGCATTTGATGGCGATTGGGGGCTTGCGTTAGCTTTACGCGTATATATTGGAGTGACTGCTCTTGGTTCTGGTGAGCACTTGCTTCTGGCGAAAGGGTGGTGAGCTGTAATCGTTGATGGGAATGAGCTGTTTCGTTCCTCTTCGACATAAATTTTTCTCTCATAACCATGGTGCGTGTGCTTGTTTCTGTATCCAGCCTAAGAGACATGTGAGTATCGGAGTGGAAAATTCTCGTTCTTCTATACTCTTGCTAATTTCATTCTGCTAGAAATCGTTGAAGGGATACCCTTCGACGAGCAGGCTATCACAAACGAAGTGCGCTAACCATCTTGGTTCTCCTACTACAAATCTTTCTGGCTCTTGCCAAAAAATCTCTACAACTCTGTAATCGTTTTCTCCTCGATCTGATGATTCTGTTGCTATGCTAATTCTCCAACTGAAGGCAATCTCTGGCTCCTATTTCCCTCTAATACCTGATCGATTTGGATTCCCTCATCTCATCCTTCTCTCTCCAGGTGGTCCTATTGCCTTTGCCTGTGATTCATTCGATGGGTGCATGGGCTTGAATCTACGACGTTAGGAAAGGATGGTGGCCCGATGCATCCATCCGGAGTTTTGAGGAGTGTGTTGCGTGCTTCCCGCCCTCGTTCAGATCTATATTCTCTAAGTTCATACTGAGCTACTTCCCTAGTGTATGGAAAGCACGACATGTCCAACCTATTCGAAAAAAGGAAGCCGGATATGACCCTTCTACTATCCGCCTATGCTCTTACTTGTATTACTACTAAGATCTTTGAACTCTTCTCACTCTCATTCTTAGATTATCTGGATGTCATTACACGTCTTTTCCGGATCGCCAGTAGGCCTTTCGGCCTCTGAGTTACTGGGATATACTTGCTATTATTAACTGATTATGGTTTTCCGGCGTAGGATACGGGGGATGTGCTGGTTGGGAATTGATACATATCCAAAGCATTTGACCGGGTATGCACGCGTACTGCTCTCTCAAGCTCCTCTTTGGGTTCTCTTCTTGCTGACTTATATCTATTTTCTTTCAAATCGCTCAATATCGGAGTTGTGATGGGCATTTTTCTCTTTATGGTACTGGTGTTCCTACAGGTTTGTCCTAGTCTCCTACTTTATTCCTGACTATTTCCATTAATGATTCTAACCTGCACTCTAACTCCATTATCATTGCAGATGACTCGACCTTGCATGTCTTCAACTCATTTGAATTCTGCTCTTTGTTTTACTTTAAAGTGCTTCGTTTAATCTTTTCCGATTCCTATACTCGTCTGATTGATAGAGTTTGCGGGTTGGGGTCGTCTGAAACTTGATGAATTCATTTCTTCAACTCACTCTACATCTTAAGACACGCTTCTACTTTCCCTATCTCTTAGACGGTTGCTCTCGTCTCCCTGTTGACAATATTAAATCATCCTGGCTAATAACAAAAAATGGTCTTGAAACTCACATCACCTTGGTTGCTAAGGCGGGGCTTTCAAGAAAGGGAGTTCTGTTTAGAGCGTAGGACTATTTCTCCTATTCTCGTTGGCTCCCAGCTATAACATAGGAGCCTTCGCTTGTATGGAGTATTCATTCTGGGGGCTCTTGGTTCAGCCGGTTTTGGATAGGGTCGAGTCAAGGCTAAGGCTTATAAGCCTTCTGTATTTCATTCCTTGCCTCGATCTTTGGACGCGATGTTGGTGCTTTCAATTCTTTTAATACGGTACGAGCGCAGTGTCGAGGGAGTTATCACTCGCGTAACTCCCCTTAAGGTCGCTCTTCGTAGAACTAGGGTGAGCTCGTATCTGCACATGAGTTTTGTGTTGATGTGGTAACTCAGCTAGTGTCGTGGCGGTGTTTCTTCTGCCCACATCTGTTGTGGAGATTCCTCTTCATTTCAGTGTTTCCGTGCTGAATTTAATCTCCCCGACTTAAGCCTGCGTTGTGTATGCGTAATTCCGTTAGTTTGATCTGAGGGCGGCAACACCCTCACTTGAATAGGAGGGCTGCCGTGAATGGTGTGACAACGTAAAGATACAGATAGTAAAAAGATATATAATATTATATATATTATATATATATTATTATATTATATATTAAATATATGATTATATATATATATTTTGAAGTGCCTCCCCATTTTTCGTCGACAGGATATATATATATTATATATATATATATATAATATATATATATTTTATATATATTATATAATATATAAAATTAATATATAATTATATATACATTATATTTTTATATAATTATTATAATTATATATATAATAAATATATAGTATATATATATATATATAATATATATATATATATAAAATATATATAATATTATAATATATAATATTATATAATATATAAAAAGTTAATATTTTATAATATATATTTATATATGTCAATTGCTTTATACATATATTATATATTTATTTATTTATGCATTATATCTATTTATTATTGTTATTATTTATTATATTATATTATTATTATTATTTTCTATTATTATTATTTATATTATTATTATTATTATATATTTTTTATTATTATTTAAAGACACATACGAAATAAATTTGCTTGTAAAGAAGTCCGATTATGGCTGGATGCCACGAGAAGTCTTCTATAAAAGGATAGCACGGGCGGTTCTGGAGGGAAACCGGAGAATGTCAGTAGGGTGAAGGTCGGTTATATATGTATTCCATGCTCTATGATGACTTAATTCCAGTGGGTTAGTAGAAGGATGAAGATGGTTCAGTGGGCTAATCCTTGAAGTATGTTGAGGAAGCTGAAAAATGAAACAATTATAAGGTGAATATGGGAATATATGATATCAATGTTATAATATATGTTGGTTTTAATTCTGTAGAATTTGTTATATATATATATATATATACTATTATATATATATTTATTATATTATTATATATATATATAATATAATATTATATATATATATTATTATATATATATATATATATATTGTACAGTTGTACCACGCTCAGGGCAAGCCTTTAGGGGCCAAAAAAAGTCACAATCTAATGGAAATTACGCATAGATGAGCACAAATGCAGCTTTATAAGTAAAGAAAATTAAATTGAGTAGGAAACCAGAAAGAAGAAATTAAGTTAGAAAGAGGTGGAGAAGAAGGAGGCGCAGGAACTATGTTAGAGGTTGTTATATCAAACTCTCATGTGAGAACAGCACTCCTTGTGTACGAGACGTCTTAAAGGTGTGGACGCGGTGAAAGGTTCCTGAGACTTGTGATACGGTACATAGAAAAGAGGATAAAGACCAAATGGCGCCGCAAGATAGAGGGTAAGTGAACTAGAAAGTATACGAAGTTTTAGTATTTTTGCCTGATGTCGACGCTATCCAAAGCCGGGGTGAGAATCTAGGCGTCCCCCCCAGATAGAGAGTAGTAACTCAACAAAGCGATTCGACCCTTGTATGGACTGGAGCTGTGAAGAGAAGAAAAGTCTCGCAGTCTAAACATCTAACAGAACTTCCAGTTTCTTTTGAGGCCGCTCTAGCAACCTTTTGTTTGTCATTTCAAGCATTTTTTTTGTTTATTGTTTAAGGAGGATGTTTATATTGTCAACAGGAGAGACGAGAGAAACCGTTGTAGAGATAGGTAAAGTTACGGAGGTGTTTAGAGATTGAGATACGTAGAGAGTTTTTGTTTTTAAAGACTTATTTACAAGTTGAGACGACATAGCGAAAATCTATCCAGATAGCGAGAATGGAACTGGAAAGAATAAGCGAGAGGCATTCTAGAGTAAAAAAAGGAGCAAATGAAATGAGTGAGAATGAGGGTGAAGTCAATAGCATATGAGCGCTAGAGTTAGATGCAGATGAGAAGTCATTAATGAAAAGCGAGAATAAAGTAGGAGATAAGAAAGACTTGAAACACCACTATGACAGAAAAAGAAGAAGAAGAAGTCGGCATTTCAACAACAGCCGATTTGAGCGATTTGAAAGAAGCTAGACATAAAGCAAAGAGAAGGAAATCCAAAGGAGGGAAGCTTAGAGAGCAGACGCGTGCCATATCATGTCAAATGCTTTGGATATGCTCAAGCGCCGCCAGCAAGTTCCCGTAATTCTTAGGGGGAAACATAAATTCTGTTAGATAGGAAATATATACATCAGTAACCTCTGAGGGAGAAAGCATACTGGTGATCGAAATGAAGGAAATGAGATTCAGATGGTCTAAGAAATGAGAGTTGAGAGGGTTTAAAGACTTAGATGAATCCAAGTTAGAGTTATAGGGCATAGTGAAGGATCAGAGCGTGCTTTCCTTTTTCGGAATGGTGGGCATAGTTGAGCGCTTCCCACCTGAGGGAAATGTGCTAGTATTGAGCATAGGAATATAGGTGAAACGAGGAGAGGGGCAAGGAAGCCAATCTCAAAACTTGGAAAGTAATAATCAGCACACGCCTCTAACGTCATTAGATTTCAGGGAGCTTGCAAACGATATGTATCTCGGGCAAGGGATAGGACACCTGAGATGAGAAGGAGAAGGAAGGAATGCCAGAATCGTCAGGGTTGAGTTGAGGAAATAGGAGTCGGAAAGATTTGCCTTTTCAGTGGGAGTTGCACGAGAACCATCAGTAGAATGAAGAGGGGAAGAGGTAGATTTACAATAGTTGTTTGGAAGATATAGCAGAGGCCATGAAAGATGTCAGTAGGAGAAAAGGAGGTTAGCGCACTTTCTTTGATTGAAGCAAGCTTGCCATCGAATAATCCGGATGATTTCTAGCTGATGAATTAGCGGAGGGAATGAGAACGAGAATTTTTCACTCCCGATACGCATGTATATATATATATAGTTTATATAATATATTCTATATATAATAACTTACTATATTATATATATATATATTTATTATTATTATATATATATATATAATAATTATAAATATTATAATATAAATATATATAGATAATATTAATAATTATTATATTAATATCATATATTAATATATAAATAAAAATATTATATAATAATATTATATAGATATATATATATATAATATATATAATATATAATATAATTATATATGATATAATATATTATACATATATATTATAATAATATTAAAAAGATTATAAGAATTTAATAATATAAACTGGCTCTATGTGACTAATAATGATCATTTAATATATTATATAATTATAATTATTATATATAATATAATATATATTAATAATATTATATAGTAATATAATATAATTTATGAAAATAATATTTATTATATATATATAAGTATATAATATTATATATAATATAATTATGATATATATATAATTCATTTAATAAATATATAATTAATATATATAGATATTATATATATAAAATATTATAATTATATATATTTATATTATATATATTATTTATAGTAAGTATGTATAATATATAATATTATTTATCATATAATTTATATATTTATATTAAATTATTAAATTATATAATATATATATATATCATTACTATAGTATATATATATATTAATTATTATATATATAGATATATAATATTATATTATTATTATATATAGTATATTATAATATAATTATAATATAATTATAATATATTATTATATATATATATATTTATAATTAATATTATATATAGTATTATATTATATATATTATATATATTATATATAATATATAATATATATATATATTATATACTTATAATTAATATATATATATATATATATTATAGATAGGGAGGAGGAGGAGGAGTATAGTGGAGGTAGCGGTGAGAGAGAGTTTATAAATGTGACGGATTAAACTCAGGAAGCCATTTGGAGAAGACGGCCAAAGGGAAGGAGACGAGGACTAGCATGAGGAGTATGGAGGCTGGCTGTAGAGTATATAGTGATGCTGAACTGTAAATAAGAACAAAGAGTGAAGAGAGAATTAGCGAGGGAAGTTTTGACACTAATCTGGGGCATGACCGAGAGTGGCTCTGAAAGAGAGAGGAAGATGTAGAATGTCAGACAGCGGAATGAATGGTTGAGGACGGTGATTGGAAGACGAGGAGAGACAGAGTGAGAAACGAGAAGTGAGGGAGAGCGGGTGGTAAATCCGATGAATTACAGTGGTGCAGCAAGACTCAGATGGTGGAGATACCTGAGAGGATGCTGGAAAGAGAGTTGCTATAGAGGTGGAGGTGGACCGGAGGGAGTGAGGCGGGGAGAGGAAGACGCGCGGAAGAGATGAGGAGAACAGTGGAGATTCATTAAGAAACCGCTGCCTGCATCGCGCGCTGCTGCCAGATAGGATGTGATCGAGGAATATCATGAAGCGGAGGTTGCTCCACTGACTAGGCTCGTGAGCATTATGGGAGAGGTAGTGTAAAATTGT
This sequence comes from Trachelipus rathkii, assembly GCA_015478945.1. Classification (NCBI taxonomy): domain Eukaryota; kingdom Metazoa; phylum Arthropoda; class Malacostraca; order Isopoda; family Trachelipodidae; genus Trachelipus; species Trachelipus rathkii. Next base: position 32,081 of record JABUQX010007840.1, read on the forward strand.
ATAAGGTACATATATATATTATATATATATAAATAATATATAATATATATGTTGATATATTTATTGATATATATATATAATATTATGATTATTATATATATAATAATACGTATTATATTATATGAAGATGGATATTTGGCACGTTGCCGAGTGTTATTGAAGATTTTTCGCAGAATTCTAGGGTGGCAGAGCTAGCACTGCGGCCTGCTTTATTACTTGCTTGGAACTATCTGCCGCATGGAGGCTTTGAGTCGCTAGAAGCACGATCTACTAGAGAAGTTTAGGAAGAGTTTGAGGGGAAATGGAAAGATTATCTTGAAGGGGAATAAATCTCATTAGAGATATACTCAGATGAACAAAGAAACATTGCGCCGAGACTTTTTCTGGGGAGTTTTTTAAAATATAGCATACAGAGAGACC
>JABUQX010007840.1:37500-44496 GCA_015478945.1 Trachelipus rathkii
ATTATAATATTATTACTACATTTTACTTATTTATATTTTATATTTATAAATATAATATATATACAGTATATCATATATATTTAGATATATATTATAAATATAATATATATATATATATTCTATATATTGATATTAATTATTATATTTTAGTTAAATCCTGGAATATATATATATATATATTATATATATTATATATTATAGTATATATTATTATATTATTATAAATAAATATATATATATATATTTATGTATAATATATATATTAGTGATGTATATAATTATATATATTTTGTATATATATATTATACGTATTATATATATAATATATATATATATTATATTATATTATAGAATATATAGATATATAGGATATATATATATATATATCTAGGCTAGGGACAATGCGTATCGGGAGTTGGTAAAGTTCTCGTTCTGATATACCTCGCTATTTTATATCAGCAGAAATCATTGCCGGGTAGCTTCTTGAAGAGCAAAGCTGGCTTCATCAAAGAGTGCGATGACTCCTTGGTCTTTTCTGAAGAATATTTGGGCTCTTGGAAAAGTAGTCTCCAACATCTTTTGTAAAATCTGCCTTTCTCCTCTTATTTGATCTGATGGTTCTGTTGTAACTCCCGACTGGAAGGCATCTTTTCGTGACTCCATTTTCCTCTAACGTAACCGGACGAATTCTGGCATTCTCTACTTCCTCCGTCTCAATTCAGGTGTCCTATCCTTTGCCTGAGATTACATTTTGATCGGGTTGCAGGGTCTGAAATCTATGAACGTTAGGGAAGGGGGTGGCCCGATGGTATTATCTCAAGTTTTGGAGGAGTGTCTTCCGTGCTGGGCCCTCTGCCTCGTTCACTGATATTCTCTAGTGCTGTCAAACTAATTTGCTAGTGTTGGAAGCGTCATATGTCTCACCTATTCCGAAGAAGGAAGCGTCTGATCCTTCTAACTATCGCCCTATAGCTCTTACTTGGATTCTATCTAAGGATCTTTGAAACCTTCTCAACTCTCATTTTCTTAGATATCATATGGAATCTCATTCCGTTTTTCCGATACATAGGTTTTCTTGCCCTCGAGTCTACTGGGTGATTAGGTTTACTATCTAACAGTTTATGTTTTCCGCTTAGGAATTGGGGAGACTTGCGTGGCGGGCTGACATTCAAGTTTGAATGGTATGCGCGCATCACTGGCTTACAAGATCCCCTCTTTGCGATTTCTTCCTTCCTTTGCTTGTCTTATGTCTAGTTTTCTTTCAAATCGCTCAAATATCGGCTGTTTAGCTTCCCACTTCTCTCTTCTTTTCTGTGAATAGTGGTGTTCCTGCAAGGTTCTGTCTTATCGTCCTGATTTTATTCTTGCTGTTTCATTATATGATCTTAGCTCATCTGTGCACATCAGACTCTATCCCTAATGTGAGATTGACCTCATCTTCATTCTCATTTAATTCTGGCTCTTTTTAATTCTAGAATTGCCTCTCGTCTTAATCTTTCGATTCTATTCTCGTGTGATCTGGATAGAATTTTCGGTAGGGTCGTTCAACTTTGTCAAATGTAATTCTTTAAAACTCACTTTACGTATTCAATTCTAAGACACTCCTAAATTCCTATCTCTTACTAGACGATTCTTCGTTTGCCTTGTTGAAATATAAACATTCTTGGCTAAATTAACAAAAATGTCTTGGAAACCCCATAACGGTTAGCTAGGTGCGTGCTCAAAGCAAACTGGGATCCTGTTCATACGACTGCGAAGACTTTTTTTCCTCTTCACTGTTACTCCAGTTATACAAGGTCTCAATTGCTCCGCTATACAAAGGTCTCTCATATCTGGGGGGGGTGAGTAGATTTCACCGGTTTTGAGATAGGAGAGTCCAAAGCAAAAAGACTTATAACGCTAGTTCTGTTCTAGTTGACTGACCTATATCTTTGCGGCGCGATGTTGTGGCTTATATCGTCTTTTCTATAGGTACCGGTAGCAGCGTGTGAGGGAATTTCACTCGCGTGCCACGAACTTTTAAGACGTATCGTAGCACATAGGGGTGTTGGTTCGCACATGAGGTGTTGTGTGTTGGAATAATTAACACGTTAGACTAGTTAGCTGGTGCCATTTCTTCACTGCACGTCGTGTTCGTGTTGAATTCTCTTCATCTTCTGTGTTTCTATTCAGTTAATTTTCTTACTTTAAGACGGTCGGTGCTCGATCCTGCGTAATTTGAGTTAAAATGATTATTGTTGAGTTTAAACCCTCCTTGATAGGGCTTTGCCCGTGAGCTTGCGAAACTGTAAATATATATATATACTATAGTAATATTAATAATATATATATAATATATATATAGTATATAATATATATATATCTTATATAGCTATAATATATAGATTTTATATAGTATAAATATATATAATATATAATCAAAGTCTAACGAATTAAAAACCATAGCATATATTTAAGTAAACATTTTGTATCATTATTATTTCCCATTATCAATATAATTTATCTATTTTTTTTCAGCTTCCTCAACATAACTTCAAGTTGATTTCCCACTGAACGATGCTTCATCCTTCTACTAAAACCCACTGGAATTAAGTCATCATAGAGAATGGAAAATTTATAACGTGAGACTTGACCCTATCGACCATGTTCAGTTCTCCGATGATCCTCCTGTGTATCCTTTTAGAAGATCTGTGGACATCCAGCCTAACGGATTCTTTTACAGGCAAAGTTATTGTGCGGTATGTTTTTTTAATAATATATAGATAATAATAATAATATAATATATAATAATAATATAATAATAATGATATATAAAATAATATTATATAATTAATTAATAATATAATAATAATAATGGATATAATTAATAATAATATAATAAATTATGTTAATGAGCATATATGACTATATTATAATATATTATAATAATATATATATATATATAATTTATATATATATATATATATATAATTATTATATTATATATAAGTATATATATATATCTTATATATATATAGATATATTATATATAATATTAAATACTATACTATATTATAATTATTATAGTAATAGTATATATTTATTATATAATATATTATAATAAATGTATATATTTATTATATATTTATATCATATATATATATAGATATACTATATATATATATATAAATTATTATATCTATATAGATACCTATATATATGTATATCAGTGGCGGCTCGTGATCAAAATTCTTGATAACTCATCCAATTATATATATAATTTATATAATGATATATATTATATATATATATTTATATATATATATAATATATATAGTACAGTATATATTAATATATATATCTTTACAGTTGTCACCACCACTCACGGGCAGAGCTATTCAACGAGGGTGCCTTGCACCGCCTGGAGTTCAAACTAAGGTAATTAGCAGATTAAGCACAGACGCAGCTTTGAAGTGGGGGAGATTAATTCAGCAGGGAAAACACTGAAGATTGTGAAGAGAATCGCCAGAAACAGATGATGGCGGAAAGAAGGAAGCTACCGCATGCGAACTAGGCCTGGAGATTAACAGCACATCAACACAAAAATGCATGTGCAGATCAGCATGCCTAGTTCTACGAGGGAGACGTAAGGTGGAGGTAGGCGAGTGATAAGCTCCCTCGGGCACTTGCGGTTATATAGATAAAGAGATAAAGCACCAATCGCGCCGCAAACATAGAGGGTCAAGGGAACTGGAAAGTGCAGAACAGCTTATAAGCCTTTTGTCCTTTGACTCGACACTATCCAAAGCCGGGTGGAAACAGAGCCCCCCACCCCAGATATACTTCCATACATGGCGGATGAGCCCCTTGTATAGCTGGAGCAGACTTGAGAAGAGAAAAAAAGTCCTCCGCAGTCTAAACGACTCCCAGTTTCTTTGGGCGCCTAGAAACGCATTGTGATGTGAGGTTTCCAGGGACATTTTTGTATGTTTATGTTAAGGCGAAGGATGTTATATTGTCAACAGAAAAGACGAGAGAACGGTCGAAAGAGATAGGAAGTTAGAAGGTGTCTTAGAGAGGGAGATTATGTAGAGAGTTCGAATTTTTTAAAGAATATGGACATTATCATCAAGTTCAGACGACCACCCGGAAATTCTATCCAGATAGGCGAGAATAGAATCGGAAAGATTAAGACGAGAGGCAATTTTAGAAGTAAAAGAGTGAGCAGAATTTGAAATGAGTTGAAAGAATGAAGGGTCGATACATCGGCATATGGGTGAATGGAGTTAGATGTGCGGGTGAGAGATCATTAATGAAAAGTAGGAATAAGTATGGAGATAGGACAGAACCTAGGACACATATTGACAGGAAGGGAAGAGAGTCGCCCCACAAGCAGCGATATGAGCGATTTTAGAAAGAAAGACTAGAGTTTATAGTAAAGCAAAGAGAGGAGGAAAACCCAAGGAGGGGAGCTTTGAGAGCAGTGACGCGTGCCATAACCGGTTAAATGCTTTGGATATGTATCGCCACCACGCAAGTCTCCCCGAGGTTCCTAAGGGCGGAAAACCATAAATAAGTAAGATAGGAAAAGTAATATTGCCTAGACCTCGAGCGCCGAAAGCGTACTGGCGATCGGAAAGAAAGTGAATGAGATTCAGATGATCTAAAGAAATGAAGTTGAGAAGAGTTTCAAAGATCTAGATAGAATACAAGTAGAGCTATAGGGCGTATGGTTTAGAAGGGTCAAGATGCGGCTTCCTTTTTTCGGTAATAGGTGGACATGTGCGTTGCTTCCAACACTGAGTGGGAAAGTGCTAGTATTGAGAGCATAGAGAATAATAGTTGATACGAGGGCGGGATAGCATCGGAAGCTAACTCGCCTCAAAACTCGGGAGGAATGCCATCCGGGACCCCCGCCTTCCTAGATTTCAGGAGGCCATGCACCCGATCGAATGTGATCACAGGCAAAGGGATGATCAGGAAAAGGGAGAGGAGGAGGATGAGGACATGCCAGAATCGTCCTAGGGTGAGTTAGCAGGAATAGTGAGGCGAAGATGATGGCCTTTCAGTTGGACGAATTAGCAACAGACCATGATAGCGAATAAGAGGAGGAAAAGAAGATTTACAGAAGTTGTTAGAGGATGTTTTTGGCAAGAGGCCAAAGAGATAGATGTGTCAGTAGGAGAACCAAGGAGGTGGTTGACGCTTTCATTTGATGAAAACCCGCTTTGCTCGTCGAAGCAGTTCCCTGCACAACGACTTTCTAGAGAATGAAATTAGCAGAGTGATAGGAGAAAGAGAATTTTTCCAGTCCGATACTCACTTGTTCTAGCGTGGATGGCAGAGAAACAGCCCGATCGAACGCATGATATCGAGGTAGAAGAAAGGATAAGTCGAGAAGGACGTGAAGGCAGCTTCAACCATAAGACGTACAGGTCTCCTTATCGCAGGAAGCTGAAGCGTCACCAGAGACAAAGAGTCACTCTAATTATTATGTAGCGTAGAAGCACGCAGGCCCCCAATCGGCCGATTCACAGTGCAGAAATAAACTCGGTTAGGGCAGGAGTGGAGCTGTTGAGAGAAAGTATTGAAAATAAGAGATATATAGGTTTGTGGTCAGATTTACCAATAGGAGCGAAGGTGTGTATTTATAGAGAGAGGCTAGTGGTGAACACACTAGGTCAAGTGTGTTCAGAATGGTTGGGACGATCCGAAATGGTGTGTAAGTTCTTTAATTAGTTGCTCTAGATCGTTGAGAATGCTAATGATTCGGCCTCCTCCCCACTAAATGCAAGTATGAGTAGGCCCAACCATTCAGTGTGTGTCATTGAATCCCTAAATAGAGGACCTCAGATGATTTGGATGAGAAGATATACAGTCCTCCGTGAGAAGTAGTAGGTATTCAAAAAGGCTGGAAGAATCGTTTCTGTTAGGAGAACAGTAGCAGAAGCCAAAGATTCAGAAGCTAGAAAGGAAGAAAGATTTTAAGCACAGAACATTTGAAGTTAGGAGTATTCGAGATTCAAGATTCTCGAGGAGTGTTTATGTTAACATAGGCACATACTCACCCTTTGAGCGGAATTATGAAATAAGTTGTAGTTGGACCATATTAAAAGCGAGTTGATGGATGAATTCCTAGCATGCTGGGTCTCAGACAGGAGCAAAAAGGTGTAGATTGTAGTTAGAGTAGGTGGTGTTGCCACGATGCGAGGTTAGATTGCAAGCCAAGGATGTTAGTAGTCCATAGTAAGCGACGCCTGTGGCGAAAGCTGCCAGTCTTGCATGCAGCATACAAACACAAGATAAACAGAAAAACATGGACAAAAATAACAAGACAAACGTGAAAATCGGTTTAAATTATACACACACTAAAACCTAATTTAAAACCGTAAATGCAAAAAAATCTAAAATCGTATTTACAGTAAATATGTAAAAATATGAAAAATCTTAAAGTTAAACACTAACGTTCTCTTGCACCCATACAAATTCACGAATAAAAAAGTAAATAAAATTGATTTAACATTAAAACCCAAATTTAAAAGTTAAAGTACAAAAAATAAGGTTTTCTTTATTTTGTTTCACTATATTTATTGCACAGGGCAAATCTACTTATGGAGTAGGAGTTGCAATTGTTGGGAGGATTTTATTGTTTAAGACGTTAGAGAGGGAGGCTTTGTTGGAACTCCTCAAACTCGAAGAAATTAGAATAAGGTTCTTTTACGTTGCATGACAACCAGTGTTATTTAAAGCATTATAATTAAGCTCTCTAGTAGGACAAATCGAATGCCCGCAGTCAATGATTCTATTAAAAATAATGTTTCGAAAGACATAAATGATTTTATCGTAAAATTAGCGTCTTGGTACTATTTTTAACATTATTAGTTATAGTAATAAGTAGTAATTGTGATAATTTTATTACATTAGTTTCTTTTTCTTTTTTTTAGAGGAGGCCCGGCCTCCTGCTTCCCGTTAAAGCCGGCTGATATATATAATATATATATATTATATAATAAATAT
>JABUQX010007841.1:0-20000 GCA_015478945.1 Trachelipus rathkii
GAAAGCTTTTGATAAGGTCCCCCACATAAGGCTGATGGAAAAGATATTGAATTGTATAGGGGAGTGGTACATGTTGAGGATGTGTAAAAGAGTCGTGGGATGGTATAGAAACAGGTGTACAAACAAAATGCAATAGAAGTCATCAATGTGAAATTGGAGTGTGGGCCCACGGTTCATCTGCCACTGTTCCCACATTATATATATAATCGATTTAGACCAGGACTTAAAATGCAAGTTCCTAAGTTTTGCCATTGATACCATGTGCCCTCAGTTAGGGGAATGTGAATAATAATTAATCCAAATATCTTGATAAAGCTTCTGGGTGGTATAGGTGGCCAAATGAAATTTAACTATAAAACGGTTAAGTTTGATTTCTTTCACCTAAAGTTACTCAAAAAAAGGTTTAATCACGATTGACATGGGAAAAATTTGCTGAGTCGTGACCAAGAAAAAGGTTTAGGTGTGATTATAAGCATAGAGTTGAATTAAAGTTCACAGCTACATCCATTGTCTTAAGCAAAAAATAAAGCTAATAAGATGCGGGCATAATAAATCGCAATGTAGGTTTACAAGCCAAAGAAATAATAAGTAAACTATATAAAGCCTATTTAGCCAATTAAATAGCAGTATTGGCACCAATTTGGGCCCTTATTTAAAAAGAAAGAGCGTAATATGCTAGAGAGAGTGCACACGTAGAGCAAGCCAAGAATGGATTTTCTGGATTGAGGGTAATAAGAGCTATGAAAAGAGGGGGGGGGGCCTGACATGAGTTTAGACATATCTAATTACTGTAGAAAACATTTTCTCATGGCGGACCATGATACAGTCTACAAAATTTTACATAATTATAAATACAGAGACCAATAATTCTTTCATTAAGTTAGAGCACACGGATCGAACCAGAGCATACAAAAATATGAAAAAAGCATCCATCTAGATAAAGAAAGCATGATTCAGCCAAATAGGGTTGTTAAAATATTGAAATGTTTATGCCCAGAGGTGTTGGTTTAGATTGCAACATTAAATAAGGGTGGACCTAGGTTAACAGAGGCGTGGGTATCAGTTAGATAATTTTAAGACGAACCCAAATGGGCGGTTTTATTACAGTAGTGATTAATGTCTATACTGCATGATGTGACCAAAACTTATTATTAGCATGTGGTGGTTGGGTTCACTTATATTAATGTTTTTTAACTAAGCCAAAACTTTGTGTGTATACTATTTAAGTTATTTACAAGCCCTAGGGTGCTTTGATTTGCATTTGAAGCATGGTTGGTTAGTGGTTGACTGGACAGTTCTCGATAGTCCCAAATCTGTGCTTTACTGCCTTATTTCTATATGTTCTCGATTTCTTATGTAAGTTAAACCTAACCTAAACCTAATCCTAACCTACCTAAACCTAACCTAAACCCAACCTAACCTAAACCTAAAAAAAATTAAAAGAAAAATACAAAATGAAATTAAGTGAGTGAATTAACTATATATATATAGTTATATTATATATCTATATTATATACTATAAATTATATATATGTATTATATATATATATATATATATATATAATATATTATATATAATATATATAAAGATATTACAGAGAGAGAGAAAAAGAGAGAAAAAAAAAGATAGAGAGAGAGAGAGAGAGAAACAGAGATGAAACGAACGCTAGATGAGAGAGAGAGAGAGAAAGAGAGAGTGAAGAGAGAGGAGAGAGAGAGAGAGAGAGAAGAGAGAGAGAGAGAGAAGAGTAGCCGACCGTAAAGTTCGACCCAAACGACTCTAACCGCAAGACAATAATTCTACTAAAAGAATTTAATGACAATTATATATTATAGATAAAAAGAAAAATCAATATATTTTTTTTCATTGGAAACATGTTTTGGAAATATATATATAATATAATATATATATATAAGTATAAATATATATAACCTTATCCGATCATGGGCAACTAGATTATATTAATATATATATATATAGTATTATATAGTATATATATATTAGTAATATATATATATATATAGTATTAGTATATAATATATATATACTATATATATATATATATAAATATATATATATTATATTATATATATATTTATATATATATATTAATCATATATTATAATATACTATATATAAAATAATATATATTATAGTATATTATGTATATTGATATATTCTTCTTATTTTCTATATATATATTATATATATATATTATATAGTGAGAGTAGAGAGGATATATATTGCATTATAGTGTAGGTAGGTATAGAACGTTAGCAGATTAGATTAATATGTGACACGAAGAGGAGATACAAATTGAGAAAACTATAAATAATATAAAGTATGTCAATAACAGTTGATTTTGCATGAGAAATAAAACGGCTTTTAGCGCTACCTGAGTGAAAAAGAATTTAGTAATTATTAATGAAAAATGTTTTTAGGCAACTTAACGTATTGGGTTTTGTTTCATATATAGATTTGGATACATAAACAAAACATAGTCATAGACCTGAATTTACAGGGGGGCCCCAAGTAAACCCACAACCATAACCTAAATGATCGACGTATAAATTTCAATCCTAACAGTATGATAAATCCACTTTGCCCGAAACTACTTCTCTATTCTTAAGGCAAGTATCCAATTTTGGGCTCGGGACTAGCCCCATTTTCAGCGCGCACATACAATTGCTCGGATTTCAGCCGATTTTTGACTATATAAACCCCCAAAATGTAGCTTTTTTTGCCTTTAAAAACGTTGTTTTCAATGTGGATTTTACTGATGTCTGTAGGCATTCTTTAGAATACTTTAATTTTTTAAGAACGCTATGTTTCTGCATTCTTGTATTCAACTTTCCAAATTTTTTCGAAATGCTTTCAGAAACTGGAATAGCATAGAGAAAGGGTCCAATTATCTAAAATAGTACAGAAGTACTTTATTCGATTTTTTTAGTTTTGTGCTCAGCATGTCCAATTTCCAACCCCACTTTTTTTATGAATTTTTGAAATGAAAAATTCGGATAATTTTTTTTTTTCAGTGCGAAGTGATAAAAATTTTCAGAATTAATAATTCGGGGGAGAGCACATTTGTACCAAATTACTTAATCATTTCTTTGTATAATGCAATAGTTTTGGTTTATCTTGGAACAAATTTTCAAAAAAAAAAAATGTTCGAAATTTTTAAAAAATTTTCTGTTTGAGGTATACACATAAAATTATGGCTAAAGAGTAAAAAGAGTGCATCTGCACATACGATATGCCCTCTAAATTCATCCACTTCGCCCGAACAGAAAAAAAAATATAATTCGCAATTTTTCATTTCAAAAAAAAAAAAAAAAAATTGAGTTTGGAAATTGACAACGCTGAGCACCAAACTCAAAAAATCGAAAAAGTACTTCTGTACTATTTTAGATAATGGACCTATCTTATGCATATTTTAAGTTTGAAGTCATTTCGGAAAAAAATTTGGAAGTGATACGAAGTAAATGTCAAAAAACTATGGGTTTTGAAAAATGAAAATTCTGAAAGAATGACTACAGACACAGAAAACCACCTGAAAACAACGTTTTGGAGGGCAAAAAAAAGCTACATTTGAGTGTTGTAATATAGTCAAAATCGGCTGAAATTTCGAATTTTATGTCCATTTTTAGGGGCTGAAATTTAGTCTACGCCCGAGCGCCCAAAATTGGATTTTTCCTTATTTAAGAGATTCTCCACATTCAAAAGAAAAAAGATGCCGGACGTAAGATATTTAAAAAGTACTATAGTTATTATTAAATAATTACCTTTTTTGGTCTTTAAAATTTTTTGATCCTGCTCATCAACACTCAAATTTATTGTTAGTATCATATAATAATATATGAACGAAAACTAAAAAGAAAGCAGAAAATCTATTAAATTAAAGGTAAGATTATATATATATGTGTGTATAGTATATATATATATATATATATATTTAATATATATATATAATATAGTATATATAATATATATATAGTATAATATATAATAAACTATATTATTATATATATATATATATATATATAATGTATATATATATATGATACTAATAATGAATATATTATATAATATAGTATATAATATATACTAGTATATATATATAGAGTATATATAGTTATATAGCAATAAATATAATTATGAGTTATAAAGATATATAATTCATTAAGAGCTCTAATTCAACACTCAAGCTCTGTAAATATTAAAATAATTTTTGTAAAGCCACTTTAAAATCAAAAAAGGAAAACCTCTTAAAAAAAATAACAAATCGAGATAAAGTTATCTCTTGTTCTATATCCTGGTCCCCTTATCAGAACTAAAAAAAATTTTTTTACATAGTATGAAACACAAAATATAACTTAATATCTCAAAATCCAAGAATAAAAATGAAATATAAATTCATAGACAAAAGGACAGAGTGGCGTCACATTCTTAATCCTTATTTTTATTCAAGTATCAATAATATTATTAATTAGTTTCAATGATGTTACCAAATATAATTCTAAGATTCTAATTCTAAGATTTTCATTTTTCATCAAAAGTTAAAAATCCTTCTGAAATTGTGTAAAATTACTTTTGTGAGCAATGAAAAGAAAGGACTCAATCAATTGATTAAGTATCTTTATCTTTGAAAATACAAAAAATTCTTCACCTTTCCAATTAATACATTAATCTTCTTGCTGATAAATTTCTAAATGCGCACTTACTTCATTGCCTCGTCCTGACTTGCACCCATATGGTGTGTCAATTCCTCGTTTAACGTCTTTAATCAGTTTCTTCAAAATAGTTAATCAGTGCGACATATAACAAGAATGTTTTAAAACCCTCGATCGCATTTCTTCTCTTTTTTTTGGTGTTATTTTTTTACTTTCAAAATTTGTCAGACTGATCAGAAAACTGAAGGAGATTATTATATGAAATATTCTTAAATAGAAACAGTTGTAAAAGTAAAATAAAGCTTGCGTTATAAAACTAATCATAAGAAAAAGCAATAACTTAAACATTCCTTATTTAGAATTTTTCTTAGAGCATTTCTTGAGTGCCTAGAAATATAGAGTAGCATGTTTATATATTACGGTTATATTAAAAGTAAAAAAGTCGCCCAAACTTAAAACTTGTATTTCGTTTAGTTATTTTTTTCTTTAAGATTTGTCGTACTATTCACAATTACGAAAAAAAAATATATGTATGAATACTTTAGATAGTATTATATAGAAGTGTTATATATATATATAATAATATATATATAATATAATATATATTATATATATATATATTATATATATATATATATTATATATAAATTATATATATATACATATATAGTATATATTAACTGTGTGGTCTGTGTGGGGTGTGGTGTGTGATGTGTGTGTGTCGTGTGTGTAACAAACAGAGCATGACGAAAAGTACATTCCTGGGGTTTGGCAGCGTTAAAGGAGGGAGGTAACCTCTTGCGAAACAATTTCTAGATATTAAGATCGGATATTGGAACTTGTAAGCCATTAAAGAAGGCAATTGGTCATAGGGTGCGAAAAGACGAATAGACTGCTAGCTTAGAAAAAGGGTTAAGATGGATATCAAGGCGTACGATTAACACATGATGATGTTAGCTTAAGAAGATAGACTGAAAATTCCTTCAAAGGATAGATTAAATTTAAAAAAGCTGAAAAAGCACAGCAAATAAGCAAGGTCTGAATCTGGCAGCTACACCATCTCTTGCAGTGTACAATATAGTTTATTTTTTCTCAACATAGCTTCTAATTACATCATTATTAACACCAGTGCAACACTAATCACTTTCCGAAGATTCAACTAGTTTAAAAAGAGAAAAAAAGTATTATTTTTTTAGACTCGATTGATGATATAGCAAAAATTCCATCGCTATGAGTTTATCGAAATAGAAATCAGTTGACATTTTTTAATTTCTTGAGAATAAGTTCTTTCAATATTTTTCGGGATCTTCATGTCAGCTTATTCCTTAATTACTCTGCACTTAAAATACAATAAACAATTTTGCTTACTCGCCATCCATCATGATATGGAGTAAAAACTTGGATATGTACCACTGCGTCTAAGAATGTGGCTACTTTGAAAATACGGGCTAGCTTTTAAAGCAGTAAAATGTAGTCCACTTCACATCATATGGTTGCAAATTTACCTTATAAGGTAATGTTTTCTGATTGCTTTAGTTTGGGTTAATTTTCCAAAGTGGAATGCCGAAAGGGTTCATATTTGTATATTTTAGTCAGTAATATAAAAAAAAGTATATATATATTCACCCATATATCGATATTATTTCTCAGGTATCATTCATCGGCTATTTTATAATTATATCTTACTAAATTTAGAACATCATAGATAAATGAAAATCCTCTTTGCAATTGAGTGCCAAAATGAAACAATTTTTTTATTAATTTCTTTCATTTACATATTTATAATTGTCGTGTATATTTAATGAAGTTTGGAGTAGGAATATATAAGAGACAAATTTAATATTACGAAGGGTAACTTTTTACCTAAATTCTAAATTGCTAATTAATGTACTGCAGGCTAATCCCAAACTTACTAAATTTTAATGTTTGATTGTATGATGAGTAGGAAAGCGTAAATACTATTTATTGGTAACATACCATTTCAGTTACACAAATTGTGCGACTTTATTGGATCGATGAAAGGAGTTTCCAAAATCAAATGTTATAAAAGTCAAACCTCCTCTCGTTATGCAATCACATTCAACATTTAATGCTCGGTTTATTCTTTTCATAATTTTGCAAAATAAGGCCAAAATTGTGTGTTAATGTTGAATTTGCTCATGAAAATCTCATATCCGAGGCATATTAAATAATTAATATATATATGAAAAAGTGTGTAAAGAAGATGAAACACTAACTCTCTCAATCAACTCTCTTCTCTCCTCTCTATCCTCTCTCTCACTCTCTCTCTCTCTCTCTCTCTCTCTCTTCTCTCTACTCTCTCTCTCTCTCTCTCTCATACTTCCAATATTTCTTCACACTATACTCCCACCGTATAAAATTGTCTTTTTATATCTTTTGCGCTGATCCAAAAAACAAAATCAAGTGTCATAGAAAATTACAGACTGATTCGTCCAACCAGTAAAGTTATCATAGTAGATATAATATATATATATATATATATAATTTATATAAATATATATATATATTAATATTATATATATATATAAAAATAGATATATAATAAGATATATATATATATAATATATTATATATGAATATATATATATTATATATATTATATATATATATAAATGATTATTTTACACCTATATATCAGATAATCTTTTTAACTGACAGTATCGGATCGGCCAATGACTATTTTTACAAGAAGGACGATATCCGATTAATTCTTATATATCTGCATCCCTATTTCTTAACGTAATATAATAATAGATATATATACTTAATATAAGTAATATACATATATATATATAATATATATATATATATATATATATATATATATATATATAATTATATATAATATATATATTAATATATATTACATATTAAATAATTCCTTATGCCTAAATCTAATTGAATGAATCTTACAGTACGTAAGATTAAAATGTTAAAAATTATTTAATAATAATAATAATAATAATAATAATAATAATAATAATAATAATAATAATAATAATAATAATAATAATAATAATAATAAAAATAATCGTCATCATCATCATGCAAACCTTATTTTTTATTATTCCACTTTCCCATCTAAAAGCATTACCACGCCCCTTCTCCTCTAAGCTCCGCCCATTGACTTTTAAGCTCCTCCCCTTTAAACTTGCGATAGAGAGTGAAGGTTTTTGGGGCGACTCCGGTTGTTGACCCATATTGGAAGGAACTATAAAAGAAAGTAGATACGGACTAACCTTCAAATGTCATTGTCACATTTTTAATTTCTATTTTCTTTACTATTACAACTCATATGCGGTAGTAGTAGTAGTAGTAGTAGTAGTAGTAGTAGTAGTAGTAGTAGTAGTAGTAGTAGTAGTAGTAGTAGTAGTAGTAGTAGTAATTCAAAACTACCGTGATAGTAATGGTTATAATTGTGTTAATAAAATAAAAGAATAAATAATATTTGAGAAAGTATAATTAAAATATAAAATGCATTGATTGAATACTGATGTAAACCTAATGACACACACACACACACACACACACACACACACACACACACACACACACACACACACACACACACACAATAATAATAATAATAATAATAATAATAATAATAATAATAATAATAACAATACAACACACACACACACACACACACACACACACACACACACACAAATATATGCATATATAAAAATAAAGATAATAATAATAATAATAATAATAATAATAATAATAATAATAATAATAATAATAATAATAATAATAATAATAATAATAATAATAATAATAATAATAAATATTCCTTCCAATATTTCTCCCAAACTACAGAAAATAAGAAATCGTAAAATAAAATATTTTGAAAATGAAATAACGAAGAAACTGTTACCTGGGGTAGGGAGGGTGGGAGTGACAACACCTAAAGTAATGGGTATTATAACCCTCCCTCCTTCTCGCCTCCCGCCTTTGATTAAGTAGGTTTTTCTATACCCAGATTGATTATAGGGGTATTGAAGTTTAAAAGCATGAACTCTGAATCGAGATGCCCTCATAAACACACATACATACATACATGTTTACACACACACACACACACACACACACACATATATATATATATATATTATATATATATAGGGGACAGCATGTATATTTATAAATACACATATTACGTTATATATATATATATAGATATATACACACACATACAAACATATATATATATATATATATATATATATATATATATATATATATATATATATATATATATATATATATATGGGGAACTGCAGGGATTATAGGGGAAATAGTTTCTTGAGTGTTTTAGGGAAAATATATGATATAATTTTGGTTGAAAGAGTGCGTCGAGGGACTGATTGGCGAAGAATAATGTACATTTAGAACTTGTAGTGGATGTGTAGATCAAATTTTCACTTAGAACAAATGATTGAGGAAATGAGAGGGAAGAAGAATAAATTGTATTTAGGTTTTATGAACTTGCAACATGCATATGACAGGATTAATAGGGAAGCTCTGTGGCAGATGTTAGTGATATATGTTGTTGGTGGTAGGGTTTTGAATGGAATCAAAAGTATGTATGGCGATAGTGAAGCTAGTGTAAGAATAAATGGCGTTGGAAATGATTGTTTTAATATTAATAGTGGATTGAGGTAGGGATGTATTATGTCTCCTTGATTATTTAATTTGTATATGGAAGGGATGATGAAAGAACTATAGGTAGGGGTGGTAAGAGAAGGTGTTAGAATAATAGGGAAAGAAAGAGAATGGAGGGAGCCCTGCTTATTGTATGCGGATGATTTGGTTATGTGTGGCGAATCTGAAGAGAGTTAGAGAGGATTTTTAGAGGAGTGTGGCAGGGTGTGTAAAAGGAAGGGTTTGAAAGTAAATATAGATAAGAGAAAGGTTATGCTTGTGAGTGAGGAAGAGTCCGCGGTGTAAAGTCATGTTTGATGATGAGCAATTGGGACAAATATCTGATTTTAAATATTTAGGATATATGTTGGATGAAAGGAACGGATGATGCAGAGTGTATAGAAGGAAAGTTGTGAATGGCAGGAAGGCGGCTGGTGCAATTAAATCCTTGGTGGATGCAAAGTCCCTACCTAAGTCTTGATTGCGCTGGAGTTTTGCATGATTGTATGCTGTTACCTGTGTTAATGTATAGTAGTGAAACTATGGTATGGAAAAAGAGGTATAGATTTAAGGTACAATGTGTTCAGATGGACAATCTTAGGATCGAGTTAGATGTGAGAAGAATTGATAAAATGATAAATGAACGCATTAGAGTGACGTGTGGTTTGAAGAAAGACGTAAATGAGAGAATAAACGAGAGTGCATTAAGATTTTTTGTTATATGGAAAGGGGGGACGATAGTTGGCTGGTTAGACGGATGTATAGTACTGAGTGTGCTGGGAATCTATCGGCTTTGAGACTGAAGAAAAAGTGAATTGAGTCACTAAAGGATGTCTGCTGGAATGAAATGAGTTTGGCAGAGGAGAGAAGAAAGGTGCATAATAGATGTAAATTGCAGAGTTTTGTCAGGGGTATGGTCGTGGGCCCGACCCATAAGATAAGCCCCACACTGACAAGATACCACAGTGAGGGTTGGTACTTCGCAGTCTTGTGAAGCCCTAGGGTGAATTTTTTTGATTGCAACAAGCTCTTACCTAAGGGTATGGAAGGTATTTAACTTACGTCATTCTCTTCTACTAAGCTATTCTCTTTTCCTTGCATGTTATGCACCCCTACCCCTCATCTAGTGAGAAGAGAAAGGAGGATAAAGAAATATATATATATATATATATATATATATATATATATATAGTATATATTTATATATATATATTTGGAGTGTTGTGATTTGAAATATATATAATATATATATATATATATGTTAAGGTATATATGTTAAGGTTAGTGATCTTAAGTAAGCATTGGCTAAATCGTCATAAAAATTAAGATTATTCCAAATATCGTCATAAAAAGTTAAGATTTGCTGGTATATTTTTTCTATAGATATCTCTATATATTAAGTTATTATATATATATATATATATATATATATACAATATTACTGTATATATATATTAAGTTAAGGTTGTTATTATGCCATATATAGTTATGGTTAAGGGTTGCTGGTTGGCTACATATATAAGGATAGTGGCATACATGTTGCTGTTGTTACAGCATATACAAAGTGCTATTTATATATATATTATTGTATATATAATAATTGTACTCATCAAGACAGATGTGGGGTGTCTACAGTTTATTGAGAATATAGCAGAATATTTAATCAGCTTTTGTCTCGTACCAGTTGCATGTGCCCTGGGGCCTGAAGATAATAAAGATAGATAAGCCAAATTTCTGTGGTCATTGCCAAAGCCTTGGCTCATTTAAAAGGTGAAGTTAGAATGTTGTTAATGATGGGATTAGAATCATTTCTTGCAATAGCGGAATTACACGCAAATGAGCTTGGTGGGTTACCGGAGCGAGTGCCCATGCCACAGCATGGCTGTGGGCAGATCGCAGTGAGCATGAGTGTTAGTTGGTAATCGTGTGTGATTACTAAGCTTCAATGTATCAAATAATACTGGACGCTTTCAGAACACATTGAGAAGAGTGTCGCATCAGGTTTACCAGTGAAGAAAGATACGAGATGAGGTGGATGTTTCGAAAGCTTTGTTTTTTTTGGCAAAAATTTTTTGAGAAAGATCTAGTTGCGCAAAGAAGGTATAGCGTGTAATATCACTTAGTGGTGTTGAAGGTACAGTTCTCGGGCCCACGGGAGCGCCATTGCGATAATGCGTTGAGGACAGTTTCAGAAAGGCCGAAAAGATGTGCCACCGCTCTTGAGGGAACACTAAAGCCGGCAGATAAGGCACACTCATGCCAAGCACTTGAAGAAAACCAGTGCAGCAGTAGGGAAGGTTAGGCTTTCTCTATGCATCTGCTGTGAGACTGACCAGAGTGTGGGCTGTTAAAGCTGCATGTTTCTGCAAAGTAATAGTTAATAAAGGTGACACAATAGCCAGGCCACAGGTACAGCACATAGCCGCCAGCACAGCAGCAGGCTGGGAGGCGACTTGTGCCCCGGGCAAAAGACAGACCCCAGCGCCATGCTTTGCTGGGTTAAGCTGGAAAGTAGTTGTGTTAAAGGGTTAAAAGAATAAGTTGTTTTATGAACGTTTTATTAATGAAAACAACATCATTCTTTCACAACCTTTTCCTCTCATAAAACAACTTATTCTTTTTAACCTTGAACACAATTACTTTCAGTTTAACAACACTTTTTAAAACAAAACCATGGTCTAAGTATGGGATCTCCCTTTTCCCCTATCCTTGCCAACATCTTCATGGAACTTTTAGAAATCTATCACATTCTCCCCAACCCTCTTCTTAACAACTCTTTTTGGTACAGATATGTTGATGATATCTTCGTAGCTGTACCTGTCAACACTAACCCTATTGATATCCTCACCTTTATTAATAACATTCATCCTAATATTACTTTTACTATAGAACATGCAACTAACAATACCTTACCCTTTTTAGACACTCTTTTAATTTGGTCCGATCACCATAACATACTATATAAGGTCTATAGAAAACGTACTTCCAACCCCACATTCCTATATGCACTGGTTTTCTTCCCATTCTTAACACCAAAATTGGAACCATTACAACTTTAATCCTTAGAGCTTTTGCGATCTGTTCTCCCCACCTCCAAACGAATTTAATTTTATCTTTTTCAATTTCATAAAACTATCCTATTCTCAACACATTATCACTAATGCTCTCCGTAAGGCCAAGAATTTTATATCTTCCAACCTCCCCCGTGATAATACACATACTTTCTACCCCCCTTACCTTCGTCTTCTCAAAATTTTTGCAATTGCTTCCGAAAACTATCCACACCTCAAATTATCTTCCTTTCAAAAAAAAAATTTTTAAACCCAAATCTCATACCAACACCTCAAATTCTCAATGTGTTTACAAAAAACCCTTGTGTCCATTGTAACATTATATACATTGGGGGAAACACATGACTTCACACGCTGCAATTACCAACACAAAAATATGACCTACTTCGAGACAATCCCAACTCTTCCCTCACCTTATACACAGATCTATCCACAACCATACTATTAACATAGGCCACATGACGCCCAAACATTGAAAACCTTTTCCTTAGAAGATTCACCGAATCATTTTGCATTAACAATTCCTCATCAATTATAATATACAAAGAAATGATTCACAATAGATTCCATCATTAACAACATTCTTAACTCTCACCTTTTTTTCAAAAAAAATTAAACCTAAACTTTTGTAATAATTTTAAATTTATTTTATGTATCTTTTTATTATATTTAATTTAGTTTATTAGCAGCTGAACGAGGACCAAGTTTGGTCAAATTATTCTACTATAATCTAAATTGGCAGAATTTTACATGCAATATTTTATTAAAGGTTATTACAATTTATTATAACTGTTGACGTCTCAAGTCCTTATAAAGTTTATACTACATATATATATATAGTATATAGTGCTATATAAGGTTGTTATATATATAGCAGTTAGTTAGTTATGCTATATATATATATATAAGGTTATATATATATATATATATATATATATATATATATATATATATATATATATATTTCTTTAGCATAACTAATTCCTGAAAAGGGGGTGGGGCGCAACATATTACAATAAAACAAAATAGTTAGGTAGAAGAACATGACCTAAGCCAAAAAAGAAAGACCCCCTTCCCCACCTCATACCCTTAAGTGCGAGCCAGTCGCCCATAAAAATCAACCCTATGAGTCATACCGTGATAAACCCTGACTGTGGCATCTCGTCAATGACAGGGTTCATCCCTTGATTTAGGCCCATAACCATACCCCCTCACAAAATCCCGCCATTCACTCCTATTATACACCCTTCTTTTCGCTTCTGATAAATTAACATTTCTTTCCTTAAGACACTCCTTCACTCCTTTACTGACTCATGCAATCCACTTTTCTTAGGTCACCAAACCGGGTGATTCCCAACACACTCACCTCTATGCATCCGCTTAACAAACAGACTATCATCCATCCTTTCTATATGATCAAACCATCTTACTACACACTCATTTATTCTCTCATTCACGCCTTTCTTCACACTGTACAGCTCCCTAACATGCTCATTCCCCATTTTATGAATTCTTCTCACACCTAACACGCCCCTTAGATTATGCATTTGAACAGACTGCCTCTTAGATCTATACCTCTTATTTCTCAAGATAGTTTCGCTACTATAAATTAAACCGGTTGTAACATACCCTCATGCAGAACCCTAACGCACTCAAGACTTAGTCAGCTTGCATTCACCAAAGACCTAATTGCACCAGCCACCTTCCTACCACTCATGACTTTCCTACTACACTCTGCGCCATCGTTCTCTTTTCATTCAACATATAGGCTAAATATTTAAGCTTAGATACTTTTTCCAGCTGCTTATCATCCAAAATGATTTCACACTGCGGACTCTCCTCACAAACCACCATCACCTTACACTACTTATCTAGATTTACTTTCAACCTCCTCTATTTACACACTCTGCCAAACTCCTCTACCAATCCTCTCAAACTTTCTTCAGATTCGTCACACAAAACCAAATCATTTGCGTACAATAAGCAAGGCATCCTCCACTTTTTTCCATTCTCCATCAATCTAACTCCCTCACCTGATACCCCTACCTTAAATTCTTCCATCACCTCATTCATGCTTTAATTAAATAGCCTTTGAGACATAACACATCTCTTCCTAACACTACTATCAATATTAAGCCATTCACACTCCATTTATTCTTACATACGCTTCGCTAGCAACATACATACTTTTGATTCCATTCAAAAGCCTATCACCAACACTCTATATTATTAACACCTACCACAGAACTTCCCTATTAATTTTATATATTAATAACACCTGCCACAGAGCTTCCTTATTGATTTTATCATACGCCTATTGCAAGTTCATAAAACCTAAATACAGTTTTTTATTCTTCTCTCTCATTTTCTAACTCATTTACTTCAATGTAAAAATTAGATCAACACATCCTCTACCATTTCTAAATGCACCTTGTTCTTCACCAATCAGTACATCAGTCACTCGACGTATTATTTCAACCAAAATACCAGCATATATCTTCCCTATAACACTCAGAAAACTAATTCCCCTTTAGTTTCTACAGTTCCCCTTTTCACCCTTGCCCTCCAATTCTTTGTTGCACAGTTTCCATATCCAGTCAATTACAATTTCACCTCCACTCTGATCATTTCACCAGTAACTCCATCTATACCTGCTGATTTGCCATTTTTCAACTTTCTCGCTATACCTATTAACTAATTACCTCATCCCCAAAACATCTATTTCTTCTAACACTATCAAACCCACTTACATTCACTATCAACTCTACATCATTGCCAATGTTCTGTAGATTTTCCAAGTGTTCCATCTACACTCTCCTCATTCCATCTCATCAGTCACAAAAGCTTCATCTCTATTCATTATTATAATAATATGAAAATTCCCCTTACTCTCTTCCTTAACCTTACGAACTTCCGTCCAGAATGACTTCTTATTCCTTTGTAAGTCTTCGCTCATCCTCCTTCCAAACTGTTCATTTACCTCTTTTTCTTCTTCGGCGTATGCAACTTTTAGTTTCCTCTTTTCCTCTATATATTTCCATACTTCTTTCTTTCGAAACCTCATCATGGAATGATATCCACATATCCACATACTTCTCTTCCACTATTAACAAACGCTTAATTCATTTGCGACCAAATTTATTTAGTTACATCTTATTCACATTTAAATAACTTATTTGCAAGTGCTCTCACATAATTTTCCTTATAATCTTGTTCGTTTGACTTCTCACTCCTAATTCTCCCAACTTCTTTTTTTTTTTCTTTACACTTCATTCATCCAGCTTAAATTTTCCCAAAACAACATAATGATCTTATAGAGTAACATCTCCAAACCCCTCACTAATTTAACATGCATCATATGCATCGACGTCTCCTTCTTCACCAACACAAATTCAATCATACTTTCACTTCGATATCATTCTGCCTACACCAACCCTCTTATACTTATGTATAATCTTGGGTTCAAAAAATGTATTACTTACACACATACATCTCTCATTATTGAAATCAATCACGTTCTTACCATTATCATCATTTCCCGCAACCCCAAAGTCACTTGTTATACCATTCATCTTTCGATCACCTGTATCCAACCATTCAAGTTGTCCAACACAATTAATCTCTAGCTCCGACTCACCCAGTCCAAAACATCATTCAGATTGTCTCAGAAAGTCTAACTCTCCTCAACATCACTTTCTGATGGACATATGCTATAACCAAACACACTTTAACCATCTCAAACTTAAATCTAACCATCAGTATTCAAGTATTCACACAGACAAAATCCACCATAGCTCCATGCCATAAGTCACTCATCAGAATCACAACTCCTTGTCTCCACTCTCATTCATCTTCGCTCCATCACATACATACTCACACACAAACAAACATATATATATATATATATATATATATATATATATATATATATATATATATATATATATATATATATATATATATATATATCAGAGGAAGAGGCTAATTCTGTAGTGGCAGGAGTGCTGGGAGTTATCTCTTCTTCTTCTTCCTCCACTGGCAGGCAGATCTAGTTGGTGTAGTAGAGAGCTTGTAGTTATCTCTTCTGCTTGTTCCTTCACTTTACAGGTAGTAGTTGATGGTTGTTCTTTGATAGCTCATCGTATTAGGTTTCGTTTATACGCTGAGGAGCTTAGGTAACTACAGGTACTCGGGATTCCACCTTTAAACGTTGAAGCCACCTTCTTCTTCACCAGCAAGAAGCTATATGGTTACGCTTTGATTGGTACTTCGAGGCTAATGAACCATCAACACAAGTAGTTGTAACCCTTTTATAGTCATCTCTTTAATAGTTTAGTTGTTGGTTATTTTATTAAATTTAAATTCAGAATTTATTTAACAAGGTCGATGCCTTCATACCAAATAGATTAATGTCTAATACATATTAATTTTTCTCGTTGACCTGCAACCGAGTTAAATTTTAGAGTGAGGGGAGAGAGAGAGAGAGAGAGAGAGAGAGAGAGAGAGAGAGAGAGAGAGAGAGAGAGAGAGAGAGAGAGAGAGAGAGAGAAATCATCTTTTAGATACAATAAAACAACGCTAAGTATAATATAAACAATAATTTTTTAAAGAAAACATTATAAACAATCAAATAATTTTATACTGACACACACACACACACACACACACACATATATATATATATATATATATATATATATATATATATATATATATATATATATAAATATAAATATATATATATAGTATATATATATATATATATAAGCGTGATATATATATATATATATATATATATATATATATAAATATTTATAATAGCAAAAATCATAAATAACAAATTTATGATTAAAAAAATTGTAAAATGTAAATATTCCTTAAAAACAAATTGCGCTGATATTTTGTTTTTTTCTATGATTTTCTATTTGTTATAATGTTTTACGCTCAATTAACATATTTGAGCAATTTAAAAACGTTAAAAAAAAAACAAAAAAAACTTTTAAAAATCGTTATTTTATATCTTATATAATATTTTAATCAATTATTAACAATATGACATACACTTCGCGCCCTAAAAGCGGAGTACTTTAATCAATAATTTAAATTAAATTCACTGAAAACGCAACCTATGCACTGGATTACGTTTGGACACTAAAGCTTGTTCCTGTTGTTTAGTAGATGAAGTGACCATTTGTGAAGGCATCTCATGAACTATTTGCCAAGGCGAATTACCAGCCTGTTGAGAAACCATCTGCGAAGTTAATTTACCAGCAGGTTGAGGAACCATCTGCAAAGGCGAATTACCAGTCGATTGAGGCCCCATCTGCGAAGTCGGTTGAGAATAAAGATATGAAGCTTGATATTGATCTCTCTTTGAAGGAAGTATGAATCAGCAAGAAGAATAGAGCTTGAATGAAGATAATGCAGTGACAGTGGTATGAGGTCCTCCATTGTATTAGACATATCACTATATTGAAATTGATTATTCTCCATACTTCCAAGATAACCAATATATATATATATATATATATATATATATATATATATATATATATATATGTAGCTGTGGTATGTGGCAGCATTTATCTATATATGGTTATATATATATATATATATGGCAGGTACATATATATATATATATTACAGCAGCATATATATATATATATATATATATATATATATATATATATATATATATATATATATATATATATATATATATATATATATATATATATATATATGTTATATATATATATATATATATATATATATATATATCGTAGCAGTGGTATGTGGTCTGCCGTTGTATTGTACGTACCACCAAATATATACTGATGATGATTCATTTCCTCAGGTTATCCCTTCATATATAGTAGCAGCGGTACGAGGTCCCAATTGATTTAGAAGTAATACCATACATGAATGAATCTTTCTTCTATTTTAAGCAGAGAGCTGAAGAGACAAAATGGAAGTTCATCTGATATAATTTGTGAGTCATTCCGTCGAGAGCTTGGTTAGTTATCATAGTGTCGACGGAAATAGTCACGTTAAACTGAGGGTTGTGGGCCTGGGTATTATTAATTGTGTGACTGATGTTCCTATCTCCACCGATCTGAGTGTTACTTAAAGTTTCTTCGTCATTATGACATCTTGAAATTGGTATAAGTGTTGACGAAAAGGGCCACGTTAAACTGAAGCTGGTAAACCTGGGATTAGCGGTATGACTCATTCCCGTCTTCACCAGTCTTCATGAATCTTGACGATTTTCGTTAGTGTGATATTTTGAAATTGATTAGAATGACGACGGAATCAGCCATGGTAAACTGAGGTTGGCAGACCTTGATATTAACAGGGTGACTAATGGTCGCGTCATCACTGGTCTGCATGATGTTTGAGTTTTCTTCTTTGATGTGGATTTCTTCTGGAAACTGCTGTGGTTTGTTGTCTGTTTCCTTCCCTGGGAGAATAGGTTTGTAGAAAAAGTAGTTAATCGGCATCCTCTTCTTGAATCTTCCTTTTTCTTTGACGAGCTTCTTCTAGTAAGGTCCTTAGAACTCCAAAGGCATCTTTTGAGAAAGGTGTTCATGAAGAAGATGATTATTCTTCTGACCTTCTGCTAAGGACAGCTGGTTTTCTAAAGATATCTTCTTGAGTGGGGTGTTCGGACTGCTGGGTTCACCAACTCAGCAGTAGATGAGAAGGACAATTCTGTAGTGGCAAGAGTTATCTCTTCTTCCTCCACTATCAGGTCTAGTTAGTGTAGTAGAGGACTTACAGTTATCTTTTCTGCTTGTTCCCCCACTGCACAGGTAGTAGTTGATGGTTGTTCTTTGATAGCTCATCGTATTAGGTTTCGTTTATACGTTGAGGAGCCTAAGTATCTACAAGTACTCGGGTTTCCACCTTTCACTGTTGAAGCCGCCTTCTTCACCAACAGGAAGCTATATAGTTACGCTTTGATTGGTACTTCGAGACTAATGAACCATCAAGACAAGCAGTTATAAATCTTTTATAGCAAGGTGTTAAAACAGCTTTAATTTTTGGTTATTTTATTAAATTTATATTCAGAATATATTTAACAAATTCGATGCCTTTCTATCAAGTATATTAATTTCTAATACATATTAATTTTCTCGCTGACCTGCAACCGAGTTAAGTTTTCATTTGAGTCGAGAGAGAGAGAGAGAGAGAGAGAGAGAGAGAGAGAGAGAGAGAGAGAGAGAGAGAGAGAGAGGAGAGAGAGAGAGAGAGAGAGAGAGAGAGAGAGAGAGAGAGAGAGAGAGACAATAAAACAAAGCTAAGTATATAAACAATAATTTTATAGAGAAAATATTATAAACAATCAAATAATTTTATACTAACATATTAAAAGTAAAATTTATATATAACAAAAATTTATGATTAAAAGATTGTAAAATATATATATATATTCCTTAGACACAAGTTGCGCAAATATTTTAATCAAATTATTTTATAATACTCCATATATATATATATATATATATATATATATATATATATATATATATAATATATATATATATTTTATATATTATTTTATATTATATATTATATATATATATATAT
>JABUQX010007841.1:22500-27500 GCA_015478945.1 Trachelipus rathkii
AATGTCACGAACTTTATCAGATTTTGTGGCAGACTGCATTAAAATGTTCTTAGAAGAATGATATAGTAGTAGGATTAAAATATCAGTATCATCAGCTACTACAGTGACATGTTTTTCCTGGGCTATATTTAAAGCTTCTTTGACGATTAGTGTGTCTGCATCACCTTCTGCATGAATGACGGAATGACCTCTTCCTTGAAAATAATTCCCCAGTATATTGATAAAGCGTTGTTTGTTTGTAGAGTTAGAAAGAAATTTGTTTTTCTTGATGATCACAGGCGAATTTTCATCAAAGACTACTACAACAGACGACTGTTTCAAGCACAATCTGTGCTCCATATCTTTTATATTTGGTTTTTCATACCCATCAAAAACTATTGTCACTTTTCCATACCTTCTGTTGACATACGATTCGTGTTGCCTTATGACATCGCCAAATGTTGCAGAAGCGGACCATGGTAACTGGTGAATTAATGCACCACCATCAAGAACGTAGGAAGTACTTTGCTGGGAACATGACCGTTGTATTTCATTGATATTCATGCTATCTAATGTGTTTGCCAATGATGATTTATCAGTTTTTCTCATTTCCTGGGTACTATGGTCAAATAATGAAGTTGGTAGAGTGGATAACTCGTAATTGAAAAACTCCCTTGCATCTTGAGCGTTTTTATCCAAGGAGATACAAGCAAGCATCCTCTGTGTTAAAAGACGCGAATCTACATGATGAGTCTCACCAGCAATAACAATTCCTTTTTTCAACACTTTCATGGGTACTGCCTGGTCTGATTTCAATAAAGTTTCATCTTTAAAAAGTTTGCCAGTAAGTTTATCTTGAATGTTTCTTCCAATGATGTCGGCATTTTCTGCAGTAACTTTGTTTTCACTATCCGTAATTCCGTTAAAAAAGATTCCATAAGTCACTTGAAGAAGCAGTAAATGGATTGTGGTCTATAAAAAATTGCATTACCTTTTTCATATCTTCGAAATCTCTGGCCATCCTTGCATCAGTTAAATCAGTATGTTGTTCACTACCAATACGTGAAACACTGGTCAGCAAACTCATTGCACATGTTACTTCACTGCATCTAGAATGGCTCAAAATCCAAGTTGCACGTTGACTTTCAGTCATTCCTCCTCCATGAGTTATACCAGAACGACTTTTAATGCATTTCATGAGCGTTTGCTCAATGTACATATCGGTCCAAACACCAGACCACTTCCTGTCCTTTCTTCGTACAGTAAAGTGGCCTTTATTCAGCATTTTGTATAGTTCTGGATTCGTTGTTTTTAGTTCCCGCATTTGTTGAAGGTATATTCTTGCGCATTTAGCATAATTATTATGACCGGAACTCGCAAAAAAAGGTAGCATATGCTCAACTGCCTGTAGGTGCATTTCATAATTTCTTGATCGCTCAGCCGAAATAAATGTTTTTACAATATCCACCATGTTCAGATACAACAGCCAGAGTTTGGCAGTACGACTTTGTGATTTGAGAAGGTTCTTCCTTTCATCTATCAGTGACGAAAGTTTATGAAGATCAGGATTTGAAATAACTTCCTCTGCTTTGATATCACCTCTGAGCACGTTTTTGAAAAGGTGAATACATTTTTCAAGATTAAGATCATCATCATTTGTCTCCACTTCCATTGCATCACCGGTAATGCATTCACTTTCTGATGCAATCTCGCTCAAATCTGAATCTGCAGTTACTTCAACTGGTAGGCTGCACTTCAAAACATCTGCTACAATTAAAGCAGCGAGAGATGAAGAAATTAGAAAATGCCCTCGAAGAGCACGTGAATATGCTTTACCTTTTAACATGTGGGGTACTGAATTTTCAGCATACACTGTCTGCAAAGCTTCTTCTATGCCCGATCCAGCCATCAGTCCTCCAATAGCCCCAAGAAAGGACATTAGTGTATGAAACCCACCAAGCCGGATTACCACATTATCGAATTCTCCTTTGTGATCAGCGCATATAACTTCCATTGCCTTTATCCACAAGCACTGATCAAAGGTTACAATTGGAGTTTTCACATTCAATCTTTTTTGCTTCATTACTTATGAACATAATTGTGGTGTATACACAGCTGTA
Organism: Trachelipus rathkii; assembly: GCA_015478945.1. NCBI lineage: Eukaryota > Metazoa > Arthropoda > Malacostraca > Isopoda > Trachelipodidae > Trachelipus > Trachelipus rathkii. The sequence goes on from JABUQX010007841.1 coordinate 24,600, forward strand.
AGAACTTGGATTCAAATCAATCATTGGTAGAAACGAAGTTACTGTTACACCACTGTGTTCACCTTCTACAGCAGTTTGCATGTATCCTAACCATCCTGGTTGAGGTGTTTTAAATAACTTACTGGTACTCCAAAGAACATCGAGGAGATTACTTTTAATTGGTTCATAGAATAAACTTTGAAATTTCAGTTTATTCATGGCTCTTGAGCTAGGGGATTGAATGTAGTGGAGGGGTATTTTTGCTTTCTTTATAATGTTATATGCTTGGTGGCCAGATTTGAGTCGTTTTATTTTGTCTGTGAGCAATAAAGAGGTGTTAGAAGATGCTCCTGATGCGCACATTATAACTTCCATCCCATGAAAGGTGTTATGGCCATCTATTGTTGCTATATTATGGTCGACATTGTCGGCGACCCATTGAGAGAAGTGGCCTGATGGTACAACGCTTTGGTTACTTTCATCCATTACAGAAGAGTGTATGTATTTCTGCACTTCATCATAAGACACACTGAATCCAAGGCTGCAAAGTTCATCAATTAGGAAACGAGACCCAAAATCTCTGTGAATCTGTATGCCTACAGCAAGAGGAATTGGGCATATCAGAGAACGAGGCCTGCAAGCTTGCATTACAGCCTGACCTATCAAAACCTGCTTCAGATCATTGCGTTTGCCACCGATTAGGATATCCACAAATGTCTTTACAAAGCATCAGAACTACCAGTGTCAACCGGACGGCCTACTGATGTAGGCAATCCTCCACTGCCTTCAGGAGTATACTTCACAGGAATGGGTTTGCCGCTCCTAAAATTGACACTGCACACTTGGTGATATCGAGCTTCTGCAGCAGGTAAATCTATGACTGAAAGCATCCTCGCGTGTACATTTGCTGCCCATAAATCACTTCTAGTACTGCAAACTTTCAAAATTGTCTCGCAAAGTTGGAAGGAACGCACAGGAATTGATGCTATTTTTTTACGCTTTTCATAATCCGAAATAATCTGCCTACAAAGCAAACAATTCTCTTTGAAATTGAACGATCCAACACTTCCTCGTAGCGTTCTCGAGCTGGTCGAAGGAATATCATCTTGCGATGTTTTCAGTTTTATATCACTTTTAATTTTGATAGGATTGACGTATACACGTCGACATTCTGTATGTACTTTAACAGCACCAGTAGGCATGGGATTGAAAAGTTCATGAATTTTATCATCTCTTTGTTTGCTCGCGTTGATAATTCCCGTCAAGCCTTTTGCTGTTAATGCGACATAGGGAGTATCGTCACAAAGCACATTGGAACACAAAAAGCAGGTTTCTTCTTCCATTTTTCTTATGATTATTTCTTCACTCAAAACAAAGATTACCAACCTGAAACAGATAATAAAGAAAATCAAAATTAGTCTCGCAGCATCAGGTAAAGGTGTAATGTAATGTAGCATAATTTAAGCATTTAAGGTGTATTTTTTTATCATTTTTCCCCCTACTTCATCTTGGTAAACATTTTACTTTTAAAAATCAATATCATATTCGTTTACAGCATGACATTTCCTGTAAGTTGTTATTACCACATTATATTTTTTATAAATTTTTTTTTTTTTAATTTTAGATGTTTTTTCAGGATGGCAATAAAAAAAACGCATTTTGCGTGACAGTACGAATGTATATTTTTAGTATGTTGATTAGGAGCGTATTACATACCATTTACAACAGGAATCATTTTTGTTGCAATTAGTTCCACCTCTAACACTATTTCTACTGCACTAAAAGATGCACAAAAATAATAAGATTTTTTTATTTATTAATGATTCTTTTAATTCTTGTTGACTTGCAACAATCCCATGCTCTTTTTTTTCATTCATGATTAATTTCATTTCCTTTTGAATTTGGATGATTATTTATTTCAATGAAAAACATTCTTGATGCCCAAGTCTCTCTCTCTCTCGTCTCTCTCTCTCTCTCGTCTCTCTCTCTCTCTCTTTCCATCTGATCTCTCTCTCTATCCTCTCTCATCTCTTCTCTCTCTCTTCTTCTCTCTCTACTCTCTCTCTCTCTCTCTCTATTTCAATGAAAAAATCATTCTTGATGCCCAAGTCTCTCTCTCTCTCTCTCTCTCTCTCTCTCTCTCTCTCTCTCTCTCTCTCTCTCTCTCTCTTCCTTCTCTCCTTTTCCCCCTTCCTCCTCTCCCCTCCGTCCTCTTCTCTCCTCTCTCTCCTCTCTTCTTCTCTCTCTCTCTCCTCTCTCTCTCAGAAATAACTTATATTTTTATTTATTTATAGAACAACAATATTTTTTCATATAATTAAACCTTCTTTCCTAATATAGAGCATACTTTTTATTTTATTTAAGTCCTTCTTATAATTCAAATCTTCAAGACGCATGCAAAAAAAAAAACTTAAAGAATAAAAAAATTAATTTAAAATTCGCCCTTAATTAAAAACCCTTTTTCTCTTGAAAGAAGACTTTATCAATATACTTAATTAATTAAACTTTGTTATAAAAAACAGCTCGTTAATGGCAAGGTCTATTCTTTAAATGAGTTAGGGGCAAGGTCAACTCTTTAAGGAGAACCTCTTCAAATCAAAGGATCTTACTCTCATTATCTATAAACTTTTTACTTATTGAAGCCAACTCAGGTTCGAGACCCTCTTTCCCTGATATCAAGAGTCTTTCTTCACAAGGAAAGGTCAAAATTCTTCTGTTTCTCATGACCTTTGACCTCGGTTTGTAGATAGCGTGCAAATTGCTCTGACTTGATCATTAACTCATTCTTGAATTCCAATCCATCCTTCGATCCGTGATATTTCGTGAGAAAAATCGTCCAAAAGCATGATGGCTAGAGAGATGATCATTTTCGTTTGACTGTTGTTATAATAGGGTACATATAGGGAGACCTAATTTTCAGTG
>JABUQX010007842.1:0-10000 GCA_015478945.1 Trachelipus rathkii
TGAGAGAGAGAGAGAGAGAGAGAGAGAGAGAGAGAGAGAGAGGAGGTGGTTGTGAAATACGGAGGCGTGCAAGTATCACCCCGTGCAAGCCTTTTCGTCGGTGAGAGAAAAACCACTCACCAATATTCGGCTTTATATTTCTAAGTTTTACCTCCTCGCCCTCTCGCCAATAAGACCGGAAGCAGGATAATAATCAGTTGACAGGAGACGACTTTCTCAAATGGCATCCGCGAGGTACCTAGAACAGCTCCGATAAGAAGAAGCGACCATTTTGGCTTATCTGTCAGCGATTTTGTTGCCAATTACTCTTACATGAGGGCATCCAACATAGTATGATTTATTTCTTACGAGAGTAGAGCAGCCGAAGAAATTGTTGTTCAGCGGGTACCATTGTGATTTTAGAATAGGGGGCTTTAAGCACCTGGAGAGCGCTGAGCGAATCTGAATAAATGACATGAGTGGTCTTGGTTAAGGAACATAATTCGAGAGAGGACAATCACTATAGCCATTAATTCTGCCGTAAAAATTGAAGCATGAGTGAAGAGGGTATGGGAGAGGTTGCGGTCACTGTCAGCTGTTTTAGAGTCGTCAGTAAACACTGGAGTAAATCCACCGTGAACTGCGGAATGAGACAAGAATGATGCCTTTAAAAAGGCAGCGGGGTGGCTAGATTTGGAGAAAGAGGTCAGGACCAGGGAATAGCCAAGGTGTATACCCTTCACCATAAACGAACGGCAGCACCTTTTGCAAAGGGATGTTAAGGATGTTATAAACTGTGTTTGCAAATGGCCAGTGAGGAGGATTCTGAGGTATCTCTCGCAGAATCGGTGTTAGGGCAGATGGTATTGGGGGTTTGAAAGCGAAGATAACTTGTGCACATAATTATGTGATACATTATAATGTATTCCCTTCGAAGAGAGAGTGGCATCACATTAGATTCAACTTCAACGCTCACCCGGGGGACGATCGGAAGGCTCCAGTGGAGAAAGGATAGCCTCGTTTTGGATGGGATCCAACAGGTGTATTAGGGTTGGTGAGGCTTGACCAAATATTACGCAGCCATAGTCCAACTTCGATCGGATTTGGGAGGTGTGGAGATGTAAAAGGGACTTGCGGTCAGAACTTCAAGATTTTGAGGCAGGATGACGTAATAGGTCATAATAGGTCAAGCACGCGATGACGAGTCTTTTTCAGGAGTTTAACGTGCGGTGCGTATGTTAGGTGGTTATCTAGAAATTTGAAAGGAAGTTACAGGAATGGATAAACTATATAAGGTTAGGTTCGTGAAAGGAATGTGGCAGATTCTTCGACTCCCCTTTTTCCTAAATAGTACACTTCTGAGGTTTTGGTGTGTGAGAAATGGAAGCCATGAGAATTACCCCATTGTGAAATATTCTCAATAGCTAGTTGAAGTTGCCTTTGAAGAAATGGCACCATGGCACAAGCAATATATAGCGCCAGGTCATCAACAGAGAGAAATTGACCGTCGCTGGGATAGAAGTAACGATGTCATTAAATCCGAGAGCAAATAGTAATACAATTAGAACACTGCCCTGCGAAATGCGTTCATCCAGAGTAGTGGTGTGATAGAACAGAAGAGCACTGAACCTGGATAAATCTGCCTGACAGAAGGCATTTAATAAAGAGAGGGAGCTGTCCTCGGAAACCAAGCGAGTCGAGTTTAAGGAGAACCCCAGTTCTTCACGTTGTCTCATAAGCTTTTTCAAGGTCAAAAATACACCAAGAACCATCCCACCAGTTGTGAAGGCTTCCCAGATATTATGATCCAGTTTTAACAAGGGATCCGTGGTCGAACGATTTTTTCGGAAACCAAACAGGAAGTATGAAAAAGCCTGGCGACTCTCTAAAACAAGGAGGCGGCCTAAAACCATTTTCTCCATTAATTTGGAAGTATGACAGGTCAGCAAAATTGGTCTTCGGTTGTCAGCCAACTTCGGATCTTTCCTAAGTTTCGGAATAGGTATTACAAAAGCTGCAGTCCAAATAGATGAAAAAAGAGGATTCCATCCAGATTCTGTTATACAGACCCAGTAAGAACGCTGATTCAGAGAGGTGAATATGACGGAGTATTATGTATGAAATTAAGTCTAGGCCAAGGTTTGCTGTTCGACAGTGCAGTTTGATACTCTGCAAGTATAAAAAGAGGGTTGTAGGTACGATCTTCCCATTTCGCTGTTGAAAAGTCTGGCGATGCTGTTTTTCTCAATTTTTAAAAGGCTCCAGGATATCGGAGAGGGCTAGAGTGGCTAGCAAAATTATAACCTAATGCATCTGCTGGAGCAGAGACCGTACGGTTATATCAGGCCCATAAAGGAGGACTGTAGGTAAAGAGTTGTTGGAGCGGCGAGATATTTTCTGTGCAACTTTCCACACTGAAGAAAAGGGAGTTGTGGAGATGACAGTCGAAGTAAAAGTTCGAAAGCATTGTTTATGTTCTTGGCGATTAATTCGACCAGATTTCGCAGCAGCTGCTTTAAAAATAATCATGTTTGAGGTGATGCGGGTCCTTTTGTATTGCTTGTAGAGTTTTTTCTTCGCCCGGTTAGCTTGTGCACACTCTTGGGATCACCAAGGGGTTGTCGAACGCCTACCTGCGGAAGATTGAGGACTGCAAGCTTCCGCTGCTGTGTTGATAATTTATTGGAAGAAGTTAAAGGCATTATCAATAGTCGGAAACCGCTTATTGAAGGGAGAAAGTGGGATGTGCCTGATGAAAAGGAGCCCACTCTGCTCTGTCATAACGCCGGCAAGTTCATTTAAGGCTATTGGGTAATGGTCAATGCCGTATAAATAATCGAAGCGGGACCAGGTAAAGCGATCCATAAGAGAATGGGAGCAAACGGAAATATCAAAACTGGAAGAAGAGTGAGTAATTTGTGTATCTATAGGTTCCATGTAGGGAGTCCTGTGTTAAGGCTTCCCAGGGAAAAGGGGGTTAGGAGATCATCAGGGATCTTAGACTTAGACGAGGTGACAGAATCTCCCCTTAAGGGGTGGGGAAGGCTGAAGTCTCTTAGTATAACAACCGGAGTCGGCCTTAGTACACTCACTACTCGGAGCCAAGTAGATCGAGCAGACAGTAAGGTCCGTGGACAGATGAATTCGTGCTGCTAACTGCATGAAATTTAGTTTGAAGAGGGACTGGAGAATAGGGGACAGATTTATGAATGAGTATTCCTGCACCTCCCCTACCATTGTCACCTCTTTCCATAGAGGTTAGCGGGAATTTATATTCCGAAGGTTGGAAGAGGTCACAGTAGCATAGTCCAAATTCCTGCAAACATATGCACTTTGGTGTACATAGGTTTATTAGTTGAACAAGTTCTTCAAAATTGGAATGGTAGCCACAATTCCATTGAAGGACGGTGTCCAAGCGATGCTGTTATAATAGTTACGAGGATGGTCCTTTTAAGACAAAATTGTCTCTATGTGGCTAGGGGTAATGTTGGAAGTGGATTCAGATGGGAAGGAAAGGCTGAGACTTGAGTCCCGACAAATCCTGGTGTCAACGAATAGTCGTACAACAGAGATTTGGACGCCCGGTTTTGGGTGAGGCGGGGGGAGTTTTCAATGGTATTTGGTGAAGGGGCTTCGCCATGAATGAGAAGTAAGTTGAGTTCAACTCAAAGTCTCTATATTATTTAAAGTGGACCTTGGTTGGTCGTTGGAAGAGCAACCAAAATGCCCATATTTAGAAATGGAAGATATATCAGCATAAGCCAAGCAAGCAGATTCAGAAATGGATGGAGGATATGGAAATGTTTCCATGGAGGCAGTGTAAGAAGGTGACATCGGAAAAGAGTCACTTTTTTTTTGCAAGGAAGTTTGGAGTTGAGATATTGGGATCCAATATAGCATCCGTTTGTCAGTGGGCCATCAAGTGGGTGATTTTGGAAGACTGGACAATTTGAGCTAAGATGGGTAACCTCTGAGACCCTATTCATGCCACCAACAGATTTAGAACGCTTGGAGCGCTTGCGGTGTTTGCGTTGAACGGTTTTCTATTCCTCTCACTCGGAAGCGCAAGAGCATTAGAGAAAGAGTGGGCGTCTCATCAAGGCTCCATTCTGGAGATACCTTAATGATCTACATTTTCAATATCATAGACTATTAAGGCATAGAAATTACCTTTAGGGATGATGCTGAGGTAGAGAAATATTCGTGTAAAGGAGCTGGATAATAATCCTGCAAGCTAATATTATCAGAGAATTTAAGTAATTTAGGCGAGGTTTATTTCATACTATAAATAGTTGTGATTGGTATTTGAGGTATAAAATATATATATAAATGTGTATATATATATATATATATATATTATAATCTATTGGAAGTCAACGACTTTATTTCAGTACTTAGGAATGACTTATGTTAAAAATTCTTTTCTGCGTACTGGCATTTTTTATAACATACTTGGTAGTCTACTGATATATATATAAGTGTATTTGAGCTATTAGAAATTCGGATAATGCCTATTTGTTAATTTATTATAGCGATTTATAATACTTTATTAGCTTGGTGATTAATCTTTTCTTTGTGTTTAAGGAAAAAAAAAAATATAAAAAAAATATACTTTTTCAGGAATTGATAGTAACGGTCGAGGTCACAGAGACTATATAGGGGACATAAAGTAATGTCAGGCTTCTACGTGAGTATTGTAGGAACTCATACGGAAGGGTATTATAATATAGTGAACGTGTTGATCTTGGCAAGTAATTAAATAAATCTCCAAGCTTATGAGTAATTTAGAGATGAAATCCATTAATATGTATACAACATTTTAGTTCCTTTTGTATAAAATCGAGTTTTATGTTTTTTTATTGCTTTGTTTTTATCACTCATAATGTAGGTGTTTGATATTGTATTTAACAATTGCTTACAACTTGGTCGTGTGAATGTAATGTTAAGGATTACAAGGGGCTTCTTTTAGAAATTACTTTAGAGTGACGCTTAATTTATTAATTTTTTTTGTGAAGTAGATTAAAAAAAAGGAACAAATTGTCAGATAATATTTTTAGAGAATGGAAATTAAAAGAATGGAAATGCCAATTTATAATATATAATATATATATATATAATATATATATTATATATATATATATATATATATATATATATATATATTAATATATATATATAATATATATATATATTATATATATATAATATATATATATATAGGCAATAGCCGGTGACGCAAGGTTTACCATAACTGCTTGAGTTTCGTTAGAATTTAGGGGAAGAGTTTCTACACTGGAATCATAGATTTGTAGTTGATAGGAATATTTATGTTGGATAAGAGGAGACTCCACACAACATGGATATGTTGCATATTGAGAAGACTACACCATAATAGTATATATTGTTAGGAATATTGAGAAGATTCTAACTCAGCGTGGTATGATGCAATCACTCCTGCTTACGATTTTGCTATGGTATACTATACATACTCCCATAATACACCACTACGTGCCAAAAACAGGTAAGTATAATATAAACGGTCATTTTTTAAGTAAGAAGCAGCCTGGTGGAAGACTCTCAGTTTCTGAAGTTTCAGTGGATTGTGCTTTTCTTACAGCGGAATGCCATAGTAAAAGGATCTCTTCTCCGCAGCCGTGGGCCATTGTCAAGCGGCCGCCTCTTATATCCATTGGTATCTTTATCTCCAGGAGTGATCAACACTAAATGAGCTTTTCGCTAAACTCCACTTTTTTCACACGACTCTTGAAGGTCAATTTCATAATATATAAGTGAGGGTACTAAAGGTAACAGTGATTATAAAGCGAGATTTATGGGGTATATATATATCTAAAGGCGAGTTCACCGTCATAACGGGTGAGATAAATATTTATATATTCTGCATAAGAGATTTCTTTAAATATGTGAGAGAATATATTTTTACGAGTTTTGTTTCTGTTTCTTAAAGAATAAAATAGTGCATATTGGATGTGTTTCCTTATATATTTCATCAGGAGTGGAAATAAGTAATGGAGATTTTTCCGAGAGACGTTAAGGATGAGAAGATGGAACTTTGATATTCTAGGGTAGATTGTTATTGAACGAGTAAAGCGTACCTCATACATTTATAAACATTAGCTAAGAGTGATCTAGTAGGTGCAACTTCACCTAAATATGCATTATTTCGAAGAGTGCATATATAAATCGCTAATAAAAGAAAATATTAGAATGTAGGTTATCATTTGCTCAGTAAGAGTAGCTTTATAGTGATAGGTAGTGGATTACAATAGTATATATAGGATGATTCATAGACTTGGGATATAAATCAATATATGAAAACGACTTTATGACGTAGTGGGACAACTTTTTTCGAGATTGTCCTACCTAGTTTGGGCACTTGGGGTGTCAAAGGGGCATACAAGGCGACGAAAGGCTGAAATTATGCAGATGAATCATATTCTCAATGTGACAAGTAAATAGGAATATAAGCGAAACGTACACTTACTTAGGTACTAGGAAGTAAGGTAATATTATAAGGACCATAGAATGATGGGGGTCATGAGACTTGGGAGAACTAACGACTGATGGTTGATTATTGTTGTTGTTGTGCTCGCTTGAAATTATTAAGATAACTAGTTTTTATCTTCTCAAAGATAGTCAAAGTTATTACTAAATAATAAATTAAATTTATATATATCAGACTATTTCCTTATCATAAATGAAACAGTTAATTAAATTTATAAAATAACAAATGAAACATAAAGTAAATAACTAAGGCGGGCTGTGGTAAAAGGGCTGTAGAAGTTTTAATTAAGTGATAGTGTGTGGTAGGTTCGAGTGGATTCCATTCAACTAGATCACAAAAAGGCCCACAGATCCAATAAGAACTCGTCCTGGATCTCTTTCTCACCTGAACGTTACGGTAGGCTGTGGATGTGGCATGGAAGGAGCCTCCCTGATCTGCTAGAGCTGGTCTGTGTACCAAATCCTAAATTTAGAATTCGACACCTTCCAATAGTACAATTCACGAATATTATCATTAACATATCGACTCGTCAGTAGTCTCAGATTATTATGACGACTAAAAAGGAGACCAGGACTGATCTCTCCTTCGTTATTCGGTTAGCATCACATTGGGCTATCGGGATTTTCCCAACACCGGTTTTCAGCCTGTACCATTCATCATGATCCCACGGATGAAGAAATGCGAGGTGGGCTAGATCCATGCTTGGAGAGCACGGATAGCGCCAAGGTGGCTGTTATCGTGGATGGGGAGGGGATTGTGGGGGACACACCACCAAGTTAGATAGATAAACATTGTGTGAACAGGTCGATGATTCAAAAAACAACGAAAACTTAATATAGAAAAGATGAAGAGTTATGAATGGCAATCGCAAGAACCTTAAAAGTATATCGATCACTCGTGACACACATGCACAATGGTCACCTCACTATCTCACTTCGCCAGTCGCGCGAGAGCAGAGGTCCACATCGAGTACCCTAGTATTGGTTCTTAAGCACTATGCCCATGCTTTAGGTTTGTAACCAAGTCAGCTCCATTCAAACTATCCAATATCTCATCACAGATTTCCAATCACCTCTCCCCTTGCGGGATAGTATATCATTACTCTCTATCTCTAACTCTCATCCTATATCTCTTCTATCTATATATTTATGACCTATATATATATCTTACGGTATATTCATTATATCACTTTATTTCTTTCCTTATATCTCATTTCTTATATATAATTATTTCCCTATATATTACTTATATCAATTCTTTTATCTTTCTATTATATTTACCCCATTTTTAATCTATATATATATATAATATATAATATATATATATTTATATATCTAAGTAAGTACCTTAAAGAAGACTCCAACTTATTTGTACTTTTCTTCTCCAAGGACGAATAATCAGTTACACCACTCTCAATTCTTGCAAGCCAAGTATGTCTGAAATATTAAAGGAAACTATTAAAAAGCAAGAAACAAAAACCAAACAAAAAAACGAAAACTAAAAGTAAAAAAACTCATTTCACTCATTTTTTATAATAAACAATTAACATTATTTAACATCATAAAACCTTAAAACTAAGAAAAGACTAATAAAATTCATTCAAACAAAATAAAAAAAAAATTAAAAAATATAACGTCAATAATGGGAAAAGGGAGATTGGGATCTAATTTTTATTTCTGCTGCCAATCAATATTAACAATCAAAAAATGAGTGCAAAATTAATACAAATATTAATGGATTAACGTTTTTGGACTCAAAAAATCAACAGGATAAAACAGTATCAAAAGGTAATAATAATAATAATAATAATAATAGTAATAAAAATAATAATAATAATAATAATAATAATAATAATAATAATAATAACAAAATAATTAAAAATAAAACCAAATTCAAAATACTACAAATCGTAGTGTGATATATATATATAATATAATATATATAATATATATAATTATATTTATTATATGTATATTATATATTATATATATATAAAATATATATTATTATATATATATATATATAATATATATATTATATATATATATATTATATATACTGTTATATATATTATATATATATATATTATATATATATATATATATATATAATATATATAATATATTATAATATATATATATATATATATATAATATAGTATATATATATATATATATATATATATATATATAATGGCTTCAACTTAACAGCAGATGACACTAGTGAAAGTGAATGTTGGTTTATAAAAACTATAATATATATATATATATATATATATATAATATATTATAAATTTATTTATATATATATATATATATATATATATATATATATATATATATATATATTATATATATATATATATCAACTTTTATCATATTTAGAATATCTTAAAAGTTTTATATATATATATATATATATATATATATATCTCACAATCACAGGATGTGGAAGCCAACATTAATCTACACCAAATATAATCAATACTAAGCAGAAATTAACACATACAAAAAAATCAAATAAAAAAAAAATATTAAAAAAAATAAAGAGCAAAAAATAAAATAATAATAATAATAATAATAATAATAATAATATAATAATAATAATAATAATAATAATATCTACAGAAGCATCCATTATTATTATAATAACAATAATCAAGAAGCAATAACCTTAAGAGTTCAATACCTTCTCAAGTACTTACTTCATGGTTTATCACTGATATTAAACATTTTAATTTTCACTTTCTCTCTTCTCTAACACACTAAAATATACTTTCTTTAATAATATAATTAGAATTTGAAAATCAAAAAAACGACCTAAAACTTGGTGCAAAACCGCGGAATGAAATGCAAATTATTAATTATATATTTAGTATGAAAACCCGCGGAATGCAATGATAATTATTTATTATATTAATTATATGTATCCTTGTTTATTTATTATACTTTAAACTTTCCGTTTTACTTTATTATAAAGTTAAATTATTTAAGAAAATCTACACCTTAAATCAAATGCCCCACTATGAAAATATTGCGAAAAAAATCAAAAACAACATCAAAATCAGTAATTTCAAATATAATAATATAATATAATAATAATAATAATAATAATAATAATAATAATAATAATAATAATAATAATTTAAAAATAATTTAAAAATAATTCAAAAACTATTTTTTTTAAATTTTTTGTACTATGAAAAACTTTCAATAAAATTTCTAACTTTATTAATAATTTCCAGCGATAATAATAATAATAATAATAATAATAATAAAATAATAATAATAATAATAATAATATAATAATAATAATAATAAGTATTATATACAAATTCAGTTTACATTATATAATATTATATATATATAAATATTATATATAATATATATATATATATATATATATATATATATATATAATATATATATATATATATATATATATATATAATATATTATATATATATATTATTATATTATATATGCGTTTACTATAATA
>JABUQX010007842.1:17500-25000 GCA_015478945.1 Trachelipus rathkii
TCCCTCAGTCTCTTTTGTACCCAAACAAGTTGAAGAGGTGTCGGGTCACTCACCCATTGCGCGTCTGTTCCTTCTGGTATGCTATTGGAGACTGGATGGCTTTGAGGAAGTCTTTTTGTGCCTGCAGGAGGTGACGAATGAGGGAGACCCACTCATCTCTGTCCTTCTGATTCGCCCCTTGACAAATGAAGGCAATATCACATTTACCCTGGTGAGGGTCTGTGGACTTAAGGAGGAACTTTAATGGGTCAGTTGCATCAATTCGTTCAACCAATTGCATTTTGTTCATCTAAAAAGAAAAAAAAATTTTAAAACCGTAAAAATTAAATATATTGGAGAATAGCTAAGTAAAAGTTTTTAAAAATTATGTTTTGGAAACATACATTCGCTGTCTAGTGAAAAATTTTTTTTAGCAAATATTTTTTCAGTAAAAAAATCAAATAAAATTATTCCTTATGTGACTAGAGCACTTTGGTAGAAACTTGTCATGGTTAATGAATGAAAACTAATCTAAATAATAATATAGAGTATTAAAAGATATTTAAAATTAGTGACCACAACTTATATCAGACTACTACTGCAGATTTTCTTTGAGCACTGCAATGAAACTCAGTAAATCTTTTTAGGTCACCAAAAATTTTAAGCAAGTTTAATGTAAGAATATCTTCTAGACAATTGACTTGGGAGTACAAATTGTGACACAATGACCAGAATCTACACTTCAATCTTGTGTATTGAACGACAAATAACACAAAATACAATGCACAGGAATATCCAAATACCCGTAAATCACTAAGAGGTTAGGTATCAAAGTTCCATCTTTAAAATAAAATATGGAAAAAACTCAACATAAAAAACATCAACAAATCTATAATGACACGCTCAAACCAATTCTTTCAAAATACTCCAAAATTCTCTCAATAAAACTACTAAATATCTTTACCTGAAGATAACTTTTGAAAATATATTGTTGATTGGTAAACTGCTTTTTCTTCCCTTCCGACTCTGAGAAAATAATACTTTGTTCGAATAAGAACACTATTAGTTCTTTAGGTTTATAATTAGTTAACGTATCACCTTCCGAACATAGGAGTGGGCCATACAACAATAGTTTTCCTTGTGCCATAATTTTACCCTGAAAATGATATAATTTGAGAATAGAAATGGGCAAGAAATAACATTTTCAAATTATATAATATATATATATATATATATATTATTATTATTATTATAAATATATATATATATATTTATATATATATTAATTATATTAATTATATATATTATGGATAAAGTCAGTAAAGGAATGCATGGAGTGGTAAATGAAGTTTGGGAAGAAGGCGAGAAGGAAAGGTGCATAAGAGGAGTTGAAAGGCGGGGTTTTGTGAGGGGGTAAGCTGTGGCCCTCAGGGTCAAGGGTAATGACACACCTACTGTTGACGAGATCCATAGTGAGAGGTCTGTCACGTCCCGTGAAGCCCTAGGGTGGATTTTTTGAACTGCGACGAGTTTTCACTTAAGGGTATAAAGGTGTGGTGTCCTAGTGTGTGTGGTGTGTGTGTGTGTGTGTGGTGTGTGTGTGTGTGTGTGTGTTGTGTGTGTGTGTGTGTTGTGTGTGTGGTGTAATATATATTATATATAATATATTATATATATATATATATATATATATTATAATATAATATATATATATAATATATACTATATAATAATATAGATATATATTTATATATATATATATATATATATATATATCCTTGTGTAGGGTAAGAAAATTTACACAAAGTACAGTGGTGGATAGGTTTGGGTCCCACTACCTCTTATTTATATCCTAAGAATGCTTATGCGTACCTCGTAATATTGGTGTATGTTTGCGCACCACACCCACAATGGTGGGGAACAACTGTAAAATAATTTTCGAATGCAAAATTAATTTTTAGATTGGCAAAGATTCTCAAAATAAAAATTCAAAATATTTTGGTATTTTTAGTATATTAATCATCAAATAATGATGAAGTTCGTGTATGTACGAACAACAAAAACGTAAAAATAATGATTACTTTATTGTGCTACAGGGGAAAATATAATAAAAATAGTAAAATACTTCTCTCTTATCAGTATGTGTAGGTGAATAAGTGAAAAGTTCAAAAAATCCATAAATAAGGCTACATATATTTGCTACATTAAGTGTAAATTTAAACTGTAATACCTTCAAGCGCTAGAGAGATACAATAGGTATACTATATCAGTGTTAAATTATTCGACAGACCCACATTGCTAATATATATTAAAATTTTACAAACAAAAAAATTATTTTACGGTCTGCTAAGTATAGTCAAATAATGAAAATTAGCACAATAGTTATTTTAAAAATATTTATTTACTCAAATATTAACTTAATTAGGTTTCATTATATCTTATTTAAAACGCCAGAAAAAATAGTGCCATTATTCTAGACGAAATTTCACAGTCATACTCATCGAAAACTGCACGTTTCATTAGATTTTGATCACTGTACATCTATTTAAGAAGGATAAATCTAATTGCCTATCTTCCACTTACTATAAAATTTGTACTTTTTTTCTTTTCTTTGAAATTCTAGGCAACCATGAAGCATTTATAAGGAGAAAGATTGTTAAAATTTACGAATAAAGTGTCAATGAAAATCAAAGGATAATGAAGCACAAAAAAAAAATAGTAAAAGAAATGTTAAATTATCCACCCGAACCAAATTATATTATTATTACTACTGCTGCAGGAAATTACTTCTAAAGTGTCAAGACACTTAACGTAAGAGAAAACTTTATATTTTTCAATAAATACATGGAAAATTAAGAACAGAGGAATAAAGCTTGAAAAAAAAGATCCTTGGCAAAACGGATTGGATTATAACTATTAGTGTGTTTTTACTGCTCTTCTAAATGGAGATTATATCAGTGAACAGTAAGACTAATTACAAAACGAATTGGATTATTATTTCATTACCGTATTCTTACATCTGCTCTAACTGGATGGGATTAAATCGGAAAGCAATCTAACTACTACAGACAATTTGAACCAAATTATCATGTGCTATGTACATAACTTTGAAGTTCAAATGTTACTGAAAAACAAATGAATGTTTTAACATGAGAGTATAGTAATTTCACATGTGAATGAATACGTAATTTCTTTTTCAAACTCCTTATTTAATCTACTGAAAATTTGCGAAGCCAAAGGAATAATTTTTTTTTTTTATACTGTTCATATTTTTAAATAAAACATTTAAGTACCATTTAGACCATATATATATATATATATATTATAAATATTAATATTATATATATATATATATATATATATAATATATATTTTTAATATAAAACATTTAAGTATCAATTATATAATATATATATATATATATATATATATATATATATATTCGGAGAATTTGTATTATGCCCTTCTCCCGCTGGATGTGACGGACATTATGCTTTGTGAATCAGTATGTTAACAGCTACGCAACTGAAAGAACACTTTTTATTTTGCTTTGTACGATTTTGTAAGTGCAGGTTTCATTGATTTGGCATTTTTTTTGCAACCGATATGACGGATTTTAACGAGCAAGGAATCTCATTAAATTTTTTTTTCAAAAAATAAAACTGTTACAGAAACCATCGAATGGTAAAGGAAGCCTTTGGAGATATTGCCATGAGCAAAAGTAAGACCTATTTATGGTACAAACGCTTCAAGTAAAGACAAACAGCTGTCGATGACAATGAGCGTTCCGGACGACCGTCAACAAAGACCACGCCGGAAACCATAGCAAGAGTTCGCGAGGCTATCCTTGTAGATCGTGGGCAAACTATCCACGATGTTTGTAAAATAGTAGGACAGAAATACGGGATTGTTCAAAGCATTTTGCTGGATGTTTTGAACATGACTGACTTTAACGAAATTTGTGCAAGATTGCTAATCAACCAAGAGAAGGCTGATCGCGTTTCTGCGTGTACGGAACTCAAACTACAAGTCAAGAGATAATCCCAACATCATAACTGATGATGAATCATGTGTTTGCGGTTATGATCTTGAGGCTAAGCAGCAGTTGCAGCAGAGGAAGTCTCCAAACTAACCGCGGTCGAAAAAAGCGCGTCAAGTTCGAGCAGTGTCAGGTCTATGTTGATTTTTTTCTGAATTCGGGATTGCATACAAGGAATGCATACCTCATGGTCAAACCTTTAATGGCAAGTTTTACTGTGAGGTTTTGAAGCGGCTGAGGGAGGGCACTCGGCACAAATGTCCAGACAAGTGGAACAACAATAACTGGCTTCTCTACAAAGACAATACGCCCGCATATCGCTCGTTGTTGGACAATTCCCGACTTCCGAAAACATCAGCGATTCCACACACCCTATTCGCATGACCATGGCTCCAGTGACTTTTTTTTATTCCCATAAATGAAACTTCGGATGAAAGGGCGCCGTTTTAACACGACTGGGGATATCCAAGCAGAATCGCATGAGGTCTTCAAGGCACTCATACTTCAGAACTTCCAGGGATGCATGAGATCATGGGGAAAATACTGGGATTGCTGTATAGATACTCAAGGGAACTACTACTAAGGAGACGGTGGAAACCAATAGGTACGGTAAGCAACTTTAATTTCACAGTTAAATTCACAGAACTTTTGGGTAGCATCTCGTGTGCATATATATATTATCATATTATATATATTAGTATATATATATATATATTATATATTTATTATAATAATATATATATATATATATAATATATATATATATAAAAGGGTATGTAGGGGACGTTAGGGGAGTGTGGCTTTCTTTTCAACTTGTCATAATGTATTTCTATTACTTTTCTGTTTCCGCGAGTATGCAGCCCTCACCAAATTGGGGAAAGAGTTAGTTGATATACTATAGTATATCATAATATAATATATATATATATATTTCAATCAATTGATATAATAGATTATATTACAGGCAAAAATAAAAATTTATTTTAATTACAAAGGATATTTATAATATATATATATATATATATATATATTATATATATATATATTATATATATATATATTATATATATATATTATAATATATATATATATATATTATATATAATATATATATATATATATATATATATATATATATATATATATATATATATATATAATAAAATAGGTTAACAAGCTTGTAAACAGGTGTTTGGAAAATTTTTTTTTTACTATAAAAATAAAACTTTATTACACATTTCACTACATATGTTAACAAAATTCCAATACAGGTAAATACACGTAATATAATTTTTTTTTTTTACATACGTATAAATATATGAAACCAAGGTAAAGAAGTTTATTTCGAACATAAAAAAAGACAAGTAATATGAAAGGTATTTTAAATACAAAACATCTATTGCCAATCTAATAACAATATTATTATTACTATCACCACTGCTACTACTACTACTACCATATAGAGAGAGTACTAAACCCAATGTCATACCGAGAAGCCCTGTAACCTCCCAACGTTCATCATATCATCTGCTGACTTGGGAACGACCGTCATTATATGAACTGCTTTTCTCATAGACTCCACCTGTGGTTTTAGGCCGGCCCTTTCTGTATGCTTCAATATTTCTCGCAACATAAGCTGATATTTCATTAACCTTTGAATAGGTTTAATAAGTAGGTCTGGCAACTGAAGTTTGTGACCCAACTTCTGGCGCAGCTCCTGAAACAAAATATCCAATAAATTCTTTTTAACAATATAAAAGGTAAAATAAAATCTTTCGTTATTCTAAATTTTACAATTAAAGATATTACCATGGTCAAAGTCGAATATTCTTTAAGTATTAAATATAAATAAAATTGAGTATGGAAAAAAAAAACTCTTGCAAAATATTAAACGTTATCCTCTTTCCGCGATTTCTTATTGAAAATGTTACTTAAAAGAACAAAAAATGTATCCAAAATATATCTTAAAGTTATCACACAGTAAAAACATCCATTATTTATTCTTAAGCATTTCACTGGCATTAAATCATTCCCTATGATAAGGGCATAATTAAATTAACGTCCCATCTTTATAATAGAATAAAAAAAAAACAATTCAAATTTTAAGAGATCTAAATGATCA
Source organism: Trachelipus rathkii (assembly GCA_015478945.1). Taxonomy (NCBI): domain Eukaryota; kingdom Metazoa; phylum Arthropoda; class Malacostraca; order Isopoda; family Trachelipodidae; genus Trachelipus; species Trachelipus rathkii. The sequence continues at coordinate 23,641 of JABUQX010007842.1, forward strand.
GAGTCATTTTATAGTATATATTTAATACTAACCTCAAAATAATCAAAGTATTCGGATACAATATACTCAGATTTGGGTTTGTTCTGACAGTATTTAACATACATCTGAAATTTCTTTTCACTTCTCTGAAAGACAGGACCAATGTTCTCCGGATGCTCTAAAAAGTCTTCAATATTTTTCAGAAAATAACTGTAAAAACAAAAATGTATTTGAGATAAAATTGAATTTGAGGTGCTTTGAAAAGATTTTCAGAATTATAAATTGGATTATATGACAACTGTTAATCTCAGATAAGAATAAGATGGATTCATTGATATCTTCTAAAGATGCAATGTAAGCAAAATTAGACTTTAGTAAGAACAATTTCATAACTGGTACATGAAACTCAATTAAAAAAATTAAATAAATTAGTCATAGTGATACAGAAGGTACTTCAACCACCAACTATCACAAACATTAAAGATATCGCCATTACTCACTCTCTATGCCATTCATATATGGCTTCCAAATTGCCAAAAACGATCTTGTCCTTTCCGTCCTTGAGGTCATCAGGGATCTTGGACTCAGGATCGGGGTTTCTCATCTCCTGCATGTAACCTTCTACGATTACTTTCAAATCACTAACGTATAGCCTCTCTGTATCTATTAATTCCCGAATGACAAATTCCCGTCTGCGAAGCTCTCTCTCTTCTTTCGATATGGAATCTAATAATAATAATAATAATAATAATAATAATAATAATAATAATAATAATAATAATAATAATAATAATAATAATAATAATAATAATAATAATCATAATAATAATAATAATAATAATAATAATAATAATAATAATAATAATAATAATAATAATAATTTTAAAAGCGCCCGATCTACTGATCTGAATGAGAATTTATTCCAATTTCCGACTCTCCATCTGGAGATTTACATTATTGGATATTTACTAAGATATAATATATGCAGATTTTACTTTAAATAAGGTCTACAGTCAAATCGTATATTTGTATATTTAAACTTCATTGTAACGTGTTTTTTTTATACTGTTGGCGATCCACTTCAAAAATTTTCAGTAGCTTGAATTAAGACTAATTTACATGATTTTTTAAAATGTTTAAATAAGCCATTTAGCAAATCATTAATGAGTACATTAATTATATATTCAGTAGGATTAAATTACTAAAAAAGTCTTATAAAATTTTGTATTTTGCATAATGAAACAACTATTAAGGTTGATAATATCTGTTCTGTTAAGAATGGAAAAAAAGGGAGCTTGTTGAAACCCTTGCAGTGTATCTATTGGCTAAGATATATTAGTCATAAGTTCATATTTTGATAATCAAACTGATGAAATATAAT
>JABUQX010007842.1:27500-35000 GCA_015478945.1 Trachelipus rathkii
TATATATATATATATATATATGTATAAGGTTATGTTATAGCAGCATAGTATATATATATATATATATATATGATATATATATTTTTATCCTCCCACTTCCCACTAGATGTGGGGTAGGGGTGCGTAACCTGCAGGAATATTATATATATATATATATATATATATATATATATATATATATATATATATATATATATATATATATATATAAGAGGTAGAGGATATAATGTATATATATATATATATGTATATGTGATATGTATATATGTATATATATATATATATATTCTTCACCTTCCTCTTTGCCCCAAGATTGGAGTAAGGTGCTGTACAAGATCGAAAAGAAAAGCAGTAGGAGAACATGACAAAACGTCGAAAAGAGCGCCTTACCGCCCTTCAGCCCATTAATTAGTGAGAGTCGGCCCACACAGAAAATCCACCCCAGAGCATCATGGGACCGCCACTTTAACCCTCACTATGTAAATCGTCAATGGGGGTAAGTTCATCCCTGGCCAGGTGGGCCACAAACCATGCCCCCATACAAAACCCCGCCATTCTCTCCTATCATGCACCGGCCTCGCCCCTGCCAAACTCATATTTCTCTCCCCACTGCCCACCGGACTCAATCCACTTCCTTCGGTCTCCCAGCCGGTCTGTTCCCAACACACTCTCCACTATACATCCGCTAACCAACCGGCTATCATTCATCCTTTCCATGACCAAACCATCTCTCAACATACTCTCTATTCTCTCATTTACCCCTTCTTCACACCTCACACCACTTCTAATACGTCATTCCTCATTTTATTAATTCTCTTCACACCTAGCATGCCCCTAAGATCTGTCCATTTGAACACATTGAACTTTAGATCTATACTTCTTATTCCAGACCATAGTCTCACTACACATACAATAACACAGGTAACAACATACCCTCATGTAAGACTCTAGCGCACTCTAAGACTTAGTCCCTTTCACACCAACGATTTAATTGCACCAGCAACCTTCCCGCCATTCACAACTTTCCTAACACACTCTGCATCATCATCATCCGTTCCCTCCTCATCCAACACATACCCTAAATATTTAAACTCAGACACTTGCTCCAGCTGCTCATCATCTAACATAATTTCACACTGAGGTCTGTGTCCCCCCACCAACCATAACCTTACTCTTATCTTTTACGTTTACTTTCAAACCCCTCCTTTTACATATCCTGCCAAATCTCTACCAATCCCCTTCTCAAACTCTCTTCAGATTCGCCACAATAAACCAAATCATCCGCACATATAATAGGTAGGGCACCCCTCCAATTCTCCATTCTCCATCATTCTAAATAATTCATTTCCAGCCATCCCCACCTCGAATTCTTTTTTCATAACCCCATCCATATACACATTAACAACCAAGGAGACATAACACAACCCCGTCTCACTCCGCTATTAATCCTAAACCAATCACCATTGACACCATTTACTTACACACGCTTCACTCATCGCCTCAAAGTACATGGATTCCATTCAGAAGCCTTCCACCAACACCATATATCACTAATACCTGCCATAAAAGCTTCCTATTAACTCTATCATACGCCTGTTAAAAATCCATCCATAAACCTAAATATAATTTATTCTTCTTCTCCCTCATTTTCTCAATCATTTGTTTCCCCAATGTAAAGATTTGATCCACACATCCTCTACCACTCCTAAACGCACCTTTTTCTTTCAACAACCAGTCCCTCAGTCACTCGACGTACTCTTTCAACCAAATACCAGCATATACCTTCCCTACAACACCTCAATAAACTTATTCCCCTAATTTCTTGCTAATTCCCCTTTTCTCCCTAATTCCTTATATGTGGTACTATTACCGTTCTCTCTCCAATCCCTTGATACCTCCATAAACTTTATTACACAACTTCAAATCCAATCAATCACCATCTCGCCTCCGCTCTTGATCATTTCACTAGTAATTTCATATACCTGCAGATTTACCATTCTTCAACTTTCTCACCTTACCCATTACCTCCTCCTTACTAATTACCTCATCCCCAAAATACCTATTTCTTCTTGCAACATCAAACCCACACACATCTCACTAACAACTCATCATTACTGTTAATATTGTGCAGATTCTCAAAGTGTTCTTTCCACACTCCCTCACATCCATTTCCCATCAGTTACAAAAAGCACCATCCCTATTCATTATTCTAAAGGATCCCCCTTATTCTCATTCTTAACCTTTCGCTTTCTCCTTCCAGAAGAGCTTCCTATTCCCTTGTAAGTCCTCATTCATCATTCTTCCCAAACTGTTCATTTACCTCCTTGTTTTCTCCTACGTATGCACCTTTTAGTATTTCTTTTTCCTCCTTACATAATTCCAAGCATCTTTCTTTTGAAACTTCATCATTTGCTTTTTAGTACATTCAACCACGCTTCTTTTTTTACCTTTAACCGCTTTCATCACCTCTTCATTCCACCATTCGCTGTTAACATTCTTACTTCCTACTTTAGCACATCCACACACTTCCTTTGCACTACTAACAATTGCTTCCTTCATTTGCCCCCAGATTTGTTTACAGTATCAACTTGTTCACATTCAACCGATTTCCTAGCGAGCGCTCTTACATATTTAAGTATCCTTATTGTCTTGCTACTTAACTTCTCACTCTTAATTTTACCTAATTCCTTTCGTATCTTATCACCTTCCTTTTCATCCAAGCCCCCACTAACTTAATTTTACATAGAACAACATAATTATCCGATAATCCCATTCCTAAACCCCTCACTGATTTAACATCCAACACATACTTCAACATCTCCTTCTTCACCAACACAAAATCAATCATACTTTCACTTCGATACCATCTCTACCTACACCAACTCTAGTATACTTATGGATACTCTTTGTGTTTAAAGAAAGTATTACTTACACACATACCTCTCTCTTCACAGAAATTAATCACCTTCCTACCATTCTCATTTTCTCCCGCCACCCCAAAACCACCTGTTATACCATCCCTTTTTTGATCACCTATCCAACCATTCAGGTCCCCCAACACTATCAATCTGAAGCTCCTACTACCCCATCCAGAGCATCATTCAAATTATCCCCAAAAAATCGTACCCTCTTCAACATTTCCATCATATGGACCATACGTCACAACTGCAGACAGCCATACCTGCCTTACATAGGGGAAACTTCCATTCAACTCTTAGAATTCTAGGATTCTCACACACACAAAGTCTACCATAGCTGTGTACCACAAGTCACTCAATTGCAACTCCTTCTCTTCCTCTCTCATTCTCTTTCACACCAGCACGCACACATTTTCACACCACACCACTCAACTTCACCTTTCCTTTCATCTTTGTTTCAGTCACAGCGAGCAAATCACATTTGCCCTTGTAAAATACATATCCATCACCTCTCTCCTCTCTCCCTCAACATTTATTCCTTACATTTATTCCATTTATTACATATATATATATATATATATATATAGGTATAGTATATATATAAAGTATATATATATATATATATATATAGTTATATATATATATATATATATATATATATATATATATATATATATATATATATATATATATATATATATAAGTAGATGCACTTTAGCAGTATTTTTCTCTAATCAGTACTGCTTCCCAAATAACCAAACAAACGCACATACACCCCATAATTAAACACATGCACACTCAATTAACAAAAGAAACGATTTCCTCGCACCAAAACAATACCAAACTCCAAGCACCTTTACCCCGAAATATCCAACACGGAACAAACTTTACATCGCCAAATACTGGTAATGCTGCCACCAACACTCGGCTCTGGGCACCACCCCGCCCTTCAGGAATACAAATTTGATTATACTGTCAAAGAAGACATTCCCAAACAGTTGACACCCCAAAACATCCCATTATAGATTGCCCTGATTTAGCAAACATCGGGCGCAATTTCAGATCCCTTAAATTAACAAATCTCTGGACTCAGCTGGCATTTGTGGCGGAATAGCTCAAGGTCGCTCCGCTCCTCGTAGGGAGGGGAGCCGGTTGGGGGGGGGAGAAAGAGTAAAAGTAATATATATATAGCATATATATATATATAAGTTAAGGTTATATATATAGCAGCAGCAGCAGCAGTTATATATATATATATATATATATATATATATATATATATATATATATATATATATATATATATATATATATATATGGTACTCAGTAGATAAAAGCGAATCTTTTGGATCGCAACTACCTCTCGAGAGAGACGAGAGTTCGAGTCTCGAACCGGCTATCTGAACGGACACAAAAAATTGAAGTTAGAGGGAGATTTTCTTTAATATTTAATTACAGTTTACGGCATAGTGAATTACACTTATCTCAATACCCACACATCACAACATATCTGACACATAACAGAACAATATAACATGCAACACTTCTCAGCGTTTTCTAGCAAGTGAAGGTCCGGCTCCATCTGGATTCGAAACCACGTCCGTCCAGGATGGCTAGAATTTCCAGACGAGTTGAGCCGAAACAGGGCTTGCTATCAAGCTTAGATAATCTTTGCATTATAATCCACTTGGACAGGAAATACATGTAACCCAACACCCTACAGGTAATGAACCCCAAATTCATGGGGGATAGAGGTTCGGTGGAAATAAATAGTTGAGTATATAGTATATATGTTAGAGCATATATATATATATATATATATATATATATATATATATATATATATATATATATATATATATGTATATTTATATATATTTGTCTTTATAGTTATTTGCATCAGTATGTAAAGAAAAATATTGAGGCGTTTTAGTGCATAATAAATTTTTTAATTCATTTATTAAATCTTTACCGATTACATTAAATACTTCATACATTTTCATAACTAAAAATATTCATGATTGATTTCAGCATTTTCATCTATATGTTGTCAAAGACTATAACTCATTTAAAGTAAAAGTTATGGTAAGAACTCGGGGTCTTAGGTTCTTTATTCCTCAGACGATTGGTGAAACAATTGCGGTTGTGAATATTTCCAACTGTATCAAGACCTTCCTTACTAAATCAATAATAATAATAATAATAATAATAATAATAATAATAATAATAATAATAATAATAATAATAATAATAATAATAATGCTATTAATACAAGCACAAAAGTTTTTAAATTGCCTAATATTATGCATGCAAAATTAAAAATGAAGGAATACGATTAATTTGAAAGAAGCAAATCATTAATATAAAGTGAGTGGACGCTTGATTCAAGGAAAAGTGGAGAAATATAAAGCGAGTGAATCACAACTATATAAATATATGTAAATATAATAAAAAAAATGTTTAGAACAGTGTTTAAATTTTAGACGAGCTCAAGAAAGTTACTGATAGAGGTGGGAATGGGTTATAAACTAAATCTCACCATCTTTTCCTTCACAATATTTTCCAATTCGGAAGCAAGGTCGGCGGTGCTCCCTTCCGATGATTTCGGCATATTCCTTGCACACTAAAAGTGTTATAAAACAGAATCCGTTGGTTGGGAGTTAGATACGAAAAAAAAATATGAAGGGAGGTAAAGAGGGAGCGGGAAGGAAAAGGAAGATGGGGATGTATATACATGAATATAAATTATTTAAGCTCTATGTCAAAATAAACTGAATGTCATATCAGTCTTTCTGAGATAATTTCACATTAATTATAAGTGCCAAGAATTATAATCACAGAAATTTAAAATACGAAGCCATTTCAGAAATCACAAAAGAAAAAAAAAATAATAATCCTTCCCGTTTAAACCTAACTGAAATTAAATTTCGAAACAAATCTTTTAAATATAGTGGATTATTTATTACTTTTTAATCAGATCTTGTAAAGAAAAACTGCTTAAATTTCCATAAATTGTTCTTTCATAATTAAAAATTAAATTTTTTTTTAAACTTACCGAAGAATGCCCATGACCGGGCCTTTGGTCATCTGATGTTCCTAATTTATTTGAAGCGACCTTGGGTCCTCCATGAGCCGCTATAGGATGACTGAAAATCTCCATTTTGGGAATAGAGGGAAGAAGTTCAACATCAAGCTCGGCATCATCTCCGTTCTCAAGAGAGGAAGAACGTCCTGCTCAGCAAAGCAAATAAACAAACAAACACATATTAAGATTACCAAATAAGGAAAAAATATAGTAATAATTTAACAAACAAAATGTGAAAATTTCAATGAAAAAAAATTTCATATTCTTCCAAGGTAGCGTAGGACATTTTACATATTCTAAAAAACAGACAGAACTTTTATCCTCTTATAATTACATACTATTTAACAATAATAATAATAATAATAATAATAATAATAATAATAATAATAATAATAATAATAATAATAATAATAATAATAATAATTACTACTACTACTACTACTACTACTAATAATAATAATAAAAATAAAAATATACAAATTCCTTTCAGAGATATTACAAACGACGCAAAACAAATTGAGGAAAAACCAATTTAGTGGTTTATTGGCCCATTTTTTAAAGTCAATCGACGAAGAGTTAAAATGAGAGAGATAAGACAAAAACAAACAAACACACATGAATAATAATCCACGTGGCGCCGATCGGCAGACAAGTCGTAAGGAAAAATAATAATAAATTGGTGGGAAGGGGAAAATGGATGGGGGAGGGACAGAGAGAGATAGAAAGGGGGAGGGGACACTCAATAACCTATTACCAAGAGTTTACAAAAATATGAAAAGCAAAAATTATTGTTTTTAACAATTAACATTGATTGGTAGCTTCAATTTTGAAAATTAAGTTAAACTTGGTTTTCTCTACTAGATGAGCAAACAATTATTATTTATTATTATTATTATTATTATTATTATTATTATTATTATTATTATTATTATTATTATTATTATTAAAGTAATATTATTATTAAAAAAAAAATTTAAACACGATAAATCATTTCAATATTGTGAGCGCATCTTTTATCATCAAATAACAAAAGCACAAAACGGTTCGTCCAGTAGAGTACGATGAAGGGTTGTTCCTTTCTAAATTAAATGTTTGTTTTGCAATATTATTAAGAAAATCAACACTCAAAGTCAACAAGTTTACTTCCACTTCAATAATAATAATAATAATAATAATAATAATAATAATAATAATAATAATAATAATAATAATAATAATAATAATAATAATAATAATTATTATTATTACAAAAATAATAATAATAATAATAATAATAATAATAATAATAATAATAAAATAATACTAATACTACTAATACTAATAATAATAACGTTCAAAGAGAATATTGGAGAAGGGGATACAAAAGTGGCGAGATTGAAGAAGAAAGTAAATTTGTAAAATTGGAAAGGGATGGAGGGCTGACCAATGAAGTGAAAAACAAAACAATAAAGTGGAAGAGATATGAATGATAAATAAAAATACAAAAGAAAAGTTATG
>JABUQX010007842.1:40000-60000 GCA_015478945.1 Trachelipus rathkii
TATATTATATATATAATATATATAATATATATATGATATAAGTCGACTATATATATATATATATATATATATATATATATATATATATATATTATATTATATATAATATATATATATACTATATATATATATATATATATATATATATATATATATATAATATATATATATAATATATATATATAGTATATACTATATATATATATACAATTTGCATATTTCTTTTGTTTCTTTAAAATAATGCGGAGTAGAAGAAATTATTGAAAACAATGAATAATAATAATAATAATAATAATAATAATAATAATAATAATAATAATAATAATAATAGAAAAAAGGAGGGGGAAGTCTCGGTTATGAAAAGCAACAGATGAATTTCATCGAGGAGAAATTAAAATAATGAATTAATTAATGGGGGGGGGGGAGATCCTTTCGAGTCTAGTTCCTTCGGTGGTTAGAACGGTTGACCTCTTACCTCCCCCCACCTCAATAATTAACCAATTTTGGGTTCTTGCTCAAAGACACCATGATATTGTACGTAGTTTTGTAAAAAGAAATCAACCCGTATAATATTAAAACAGAGATATTGAACTTCAAAGTTTAAGTTAAATTTACAAATGAAGGAAATGTAGGGTTGGTTCAAATAATTTTAATTCCTATTGTAATTCTTTACATGTAGGTTGCTTTTACTTTACAAAATATAGTTTCTCTTTTTACTACACTCCGGTTACATCACCTTAAAATTTCAATTTTGTGGGTTGGTTCGTTTTAGTATGCTCAGGAGAAATCGCTATTCACAGCATGAAACATTTACAGTAAAATATTTCACTTCAGAAAGGTTCCTCAAAATTATTCATGGCAATTTTACACTTCTGTCAAATTGTGTAAATTTTTTTCTACTTTTCAGGAAGTTTATTTAACAACTTTAAAATAATAATAATAAAAAAAATAAGCAAAGAACAAGCAGTCGAGAAAAAAAAATAAAAATTTCTTTAAAAACGAGCACAATACCGAGCCAAATTTTAACCAGCATGGGAGATACAACTATGCACTTACAAAGTACGAACATACCCCACATACCCTCTCTGACACGCACACACACACAATAATATATATACATATAATATATATTATATATTATGTATATATATAATATATATTATATATAGAGTAAGTATATATATATATATACCATTTAGTATATATAGATATATATAAGAGTCGCGGGTCATGTGAAGCAGATGGGATGATGACTGTGGCGCGGAGGATTATAGGCGCTAGAGTGGATTAGGTTTGTGATATATATGATCGTGCTGACGATAAGGTATTATGTAACGCGGGTGAATATAGTATAGTATATGATACATATATATAAACCGGACGAACAGAACTTCGATATTTTCTTCAGATGAGCTCTTTCTTCTCGAAGAAGGATGTATTTGCTGGGAAGTTTGGCAGAGCATAATCACCTCTAATTGCTTTAGTAATAAATATAGTATAAAGCAAGTAATAGTTTCAAGGACAAAGATTTTGGACAGAATTAGTGATAGGGGGAAAGATTTGGTAAGGCGAAAATTCCGATCCTTCACCCTTTCAAGAAGAGCTGTGCAAGTGGAACCACCAAAGAGATGTGTGTGAAAAATACTCCATCCAAGAGCGAACGACACCCCTTTTAAACTATCCTATAAATTGTTCCTTCCGAGAATGATCACGAGAAGAAGCACCAAATATATTGAGGAGGAGCAAAGTTCGAGTTCGGTTTTCGAAGATGACGGCAAAGTTGTGTGGAAGACTGTGTCGAATAGAAAGATGGAGAGCGAGTTTTTGAGGGATTGAGTACAACCATGTTTTCTCTACCACAATTAGAATATGAGAGATCAAATCTCTGTTGCTGCAGGACCATCTTTAGAGCATCAGCTATTCGCTGCTGAATGGGGGAAGCATTTCAAAATGAAAAGAGCAATGAAGGTTAGAATCATTGGCATAATTGTGGATTGATGATGAAGTAACAAAAGAGATGGTCATTAATGAAATGTACAAGAATTGGGATAGTACAAAATCCTGAGGAACACCACTGTTAATAGTTTTAAAGGATGAACGGTGGCCGTCTACAACAGCTTTTATAGAACGAAGGAATAGGAAATCATGAAGATTACAAAGAGAAGGATAGATTCCGAAAGACTGATGTTATGAAGTAAAGTTTTGTGCAGAACTCAATCGAAAGCTTTCGACATGTCCACAACAAAATTTTGATCAGAATGCCGAAGAGAGTAGAACCATGAGTCAGAGAGACGGGAAAGACCACCACCAGTAGAGTGCTCTTTTCGGAAGACATAACAGCGACAGGGAAATAAGATTAAAAAAATTAAGGGGTTTCCATAATGCTATGTTATGGATACATTCGAAAACTTTGGAAAAGACCAAGGTTAAAGAAATAGGACGATATTTAGAGGCTTGAGAAGGCCCCCCCCACTCTTTTCGGCAGAAGTTGAATAATCGTATGCCTCCAGCGAGAAAGAAAGGTTGAAGTCGATAGACAGAGACGAAATAGTTTGCAAAATAAGGTTAAGCTCAGAAGCACAAAATTTTAGAACCACAGTTGTGATACCGTCAAGGGTCATATGCATTCTTAATGTTAAGTTGAGAGAGAAGAAATTACAATATCTGGCATAAACGAGTTGGAGGGAGGGGAGAAAGAAGAAGAATAGATCCGGAATCGTCCAAAATGGAATTAGAAGCAAAGGTATTAGCGAAGAGTTCAGCTTTAGTAGAAGATAAGACAACAGTGAAAAAAGAAACGAGGAGAAAGAGACAAAGTTGGAGTTTCTTGTAAAGTGCCAGAAAAAGCGTGAAGAGGAATCGGAAAAATTTCTCCACTTACTATCGAGAGAAGTGTACTTTGTACTAAGGAGAATAGATTTTGCACGATTCTGAAATGAAATAAAAGAAGCCAAAGATTCTAATGTTTAAAGACCACAATAATTACTGAAGGTAGCGTTCATCCGATGAATAAACACGAGAACAAGAAGAGTTAAACGAAGTTATAGTTGAAGGCAAAGAAAATGGAATGTAAGCCTTCATGTCAGATTCATTTTGGTTATGCAATCTGTATACACCGAAGAATCTCTCCCGGCGAAGAAATAATAATCACTCAAAGGAAAATTATAGAAGCACATATGCCAGTCCGGTCAGTTTGAAAAACATAAGAGTTAAAAACGTTTCCTTGCCATAGGCGGGCCTTTCCGGCGAAAGAACTGAAGAGACTGAGTAAGAAACAGAAATAAGGTGATAGGAAGTACCCAGAATCAGAAAGTCTTTATAAAAATATGAGAAAGATTAAAAGTTAGGAAAAGCTGTAGAACGAAAGAATGTTGGATTGGTTTCAAAAAAGATCAAGAATAAGGATAGAGGAGCTGCACAATCTCTCAAGGTTGTTCTGGATGGAGAAATGCAACAAGTTCAGCAACTGTGTCTTGAGAAATAGAAGAAATACTTGGCGATGGTGAACAAATGATGATTTCAGACAAATTACAAGAGAGAGAGAGAGAGAGAGAGAGAGAGAGAGAGAGAGAGAGAGAGAGAGAGAGAGAGAGAGAGAGAGAGAGAGAGAGAGAGAGAGAGAGAGAGAGAGAGAGAGAGAGAGAGAGAGAGAGAGAGAGAGAGAGAGAGAGAGAGAGAGAGGGAGAAGAAGAGAGGAGAGAGGGAGAGAGAGAGAGAGAGAGAGAGAGAGAGAGAGAGAGAGAGAGAGAGAGAGAGAGAGAGAGAGAGAGAGAGAGAGAGAGAGAGAGAGAGAGAGAGAGAGAGAGAGAGAGAGAGAGAGAATCCTCTATTTTAGAGACTAGATAGTCAAAGAATTTAGGATAAATCAACAGAACAATGAGTATAGTTTTAGACTGGCAAAAGAGCCAAGGGAGCAACAAGGTAAAAACTCAGAAGACTCTAAGTTGGAATTGAGAATAGGCAACATCGCTGACCATATATGAACAACATCGGCATTTGACTTAAAACTATGAATAGAGACAATAAGAGATAACAGAATAGGTTTTGCTGTCTTAATATTCAAACACCTGAGTTTTGGTTAAGAATGAGAGATGAAGATTAGAGGAGGAGAGGTGATGTTCAACAAAGTGGAAATTAGAGTAAAGAGCATGAATTAATGAAAAAAATACCATGCAACAAATCAAGTCGTTAAATTAGTGGAGGCACAAACATCAACATCTGTAGCCGCCAGCTCCCATATTATATATATATATATATATATATATATATATATATATTATATATATATAGTAATTATATATATATAAAAATATATATACATTTTTTTTAATAGTTTATATATATATTATATATATCATAATATTATATTACACTAAACGACAAACTTCAAAATCATAAATCCCTTTTACTTGAAAGGAAGGTGCAAAAATTTCCTTAATATCTATTAAATGTTAATTGTTATGAGAGAACATTCATAACAAAATCAATGGTGTACAATTAAGGGCGAAATGACACTTGGCATAAAAAAAAAAGAAGCAGCATTATTATAACAACGTCAATCTAAGCATTAAAAATGAACATTCCCCATCCGGAGACGTCAAAATATGACGATTGATACATATTTCTCACACACACACACACACACACATATATTACTATTATATATATATATACTATATATATATATATATATATATAGTAAATATATATATATATATATTATATATATATTGATATAATCAGTATAATATATATATATTATATACTTCGTAATGCATCTCAAATAGACTTCCATCCTGGCTTCTCTCTTCTTGTGGTGCCAATAAAGGGTCGAAACTCCTTTTACAGGAGAAGGAAAAAAAAATAAAAAAATAAATAAGAACTAAAAATGGACATCCACAAAAAAGTCGAATCATAATTCTTTTTTAATTTATTTCCAATTTTCGTACCTTTAAAAACAAAATAAAAAAAACAAATAAAGAAGAAAGTCACTGGAGATACAAACGCATCGATTGAACTTACCTGATTATAGTATAGTAAAATAAATTTACATTGATGTTTCCTATAATACTTCATATATTCCTTTAATAAATATTATACTATATATATATATATATATTATATCATATTTATATATATAGTATACTATATATATATATATATATATATATATAGTGCGTAAATGAAGGAGGGGTGGGTAGAGAGATGAATACACAGATAGGGGGATGGAGATATTGAGATCCGACGACCTTCAATAAAACTATTAAGTAGATATTTATTAGGTCTCCCTTCAAAAAAAAGAAAAAAAAGAAAAAAAAAAGTCGATAAAAAAATAGAATAAAATAATAAAAGCATTCTGTCCGGAATCAACAAACGAGGATCAGATCAATAGTTCACTTTTTCATAACGACCTTTTTTTTCCATTAATACAGAGATAAAATACAATTGCAGCGTTGTCTCACTTTCATCTTCGAGTGACTATAATAGATTTATTGTGTGCGCGCGCGCGTGAGTGTGTGTGTGTGAAAGATCATATATATATAATATATATATATATATATATATATATCTAATGTAATTTGAGAATGCATTAGTACATATTAGTTAGTAAGTCTATAATTATATGATATAACTTAATAAGTGATATAGGACTATTAGGGTTATAGCGAGGTTATTGAGTACTATATTATAATAGCTATTGCGGTATTAATATATATATGTATATAGATAAATAGTGGTAATATGTAATATATATATATAATATGATAAGTATATAGTATATATTGTGTAGTATATTATATATATTATATAATATAATATATATATTATATATATATGATAGATAGAGTGGGGAGAGAGAAATAAATAAAGATGGGAGATATAGAGAGGGGAGATAGATAGATAGAGAGGGGGAGATAAATGGATGGATGGATAATATATTATATATATATATATATAGTATATACTATATACTAAACTATAATTATATATATATATATATAATATACTATATATTATTATATATATATAGTATATATATATATATATAGCAGAATTGAGAGAATTATTTATTTTCCTCGCAGAATAAACAACGAAGGCTACAATAAATAAAATGATAGCCAACGTGTCCCTTAAAAAAAAAAAAAAAAAAAAAAAAAACGCAAGCAAACACCCTCATTTTTACTTAGGACATCTCCTTAAAGGGAGCCCTTGTAACTAACGCAACTAAACAAAAAAAAAAGATACCACACACAATCCCTAATCTCATAAGTTATTTAGCAAACTTTACCGCCGGACAAATTCTATTATCTATATTATCATTATTTCTTAAAATGTGAAGATAGATAAGGATAGATAGATAAATATCAGTTTAAAAAACAAAGAGTGGGATATCAGTTTAACATCTTTTATAAACAAGTTAAACCTCAACTCTCAAATGTGTTGCAGTGATTCAGTTTTGCATAACAAAAATTGATTATAACAATAATAAATAATAATAAATAATAATAATAATATATAATAATAATAATAATAATAATAATAGATAATAATAATAATAATATGAAGATGTTCCAAGTTTGAGGACGAAATGCGTCATTAGATTAACATAAATTTTGCATTTTATTTTAACTCAGATTATTTTCAAGGATTCTACATAAAAGAAATAAACGCTAGATAAGAAGTATTTAAATATTCCTATAAAAGGAAAATGCATATTATAATTAATAATAATGATAATAATAATAATAATAATAATAATAATAATAATAATAATAATAATAATTTGTAAAATAATAATAATAATAATAATAATAATAATAATAATAATAATAATAATAATAATAATAATAATATTTCTCAAAATTTGATATTGAACTAAAAAAAATGTTTTAAATGTAATATAGACCGTGAAAGTGAAACGATAGTTCGTAATTCTTCGTCCATACAAAATAATTAAATGTATTGATTTAAAAGTCTTTCCCTAAAACTATTGTTCAATCGATTAGTACAAAGAGTACACTCCCATATATATATAGTATGATTATAGTTGATATATATATATAAGTATTTATATATATTTAAATTTGTTAGTATATGGAATATAGATGCGGTATAAAGAAAATATATTATGTAATGTGCCTATAATGAATCATTATTGTATATCTCTGAGAGTACAATAAGTATATAGCATAAATGTAGCGAGAGTATAGAGATATGGTAAGCCCTCCGCTATGTAGGGAGTCTGTCAGCCGAAGGAACATACGAATATTATACCGTCAAGATGACTGTAAAGCGCTCCACCATCAGCCTCTCCACGATACAATACGCTCACTCTTCACTCACTCCTCCGTGTTAAACATGTATATATATATATATTGATATATATATATATATATATATATCTCTATATATAATGTTATATATATATAATATATATATATATATATTTATTATATATATATAGATATATATAGTATATATATCTATATATATATATTAAAAGGTAGTAACTCTATTTTTTAAATCAAATTCCAGGCAAATTCTGTTTGTCCTTGAGAGTCCGAAAAAATGAGTGAAAATACCTATATATAAATATATTATATATATACTAATATATACTGAGTGATATATATGTTATATATAGTTGTAATATATATGTACTGGCCTCCGGTTACTCCACTCACCCTACTACTGAGGTATACGTAAAGTATCAGTAAGCGAGAAAATATACTATAATAGATAGACATATGTATTGGTTGAGGTAGAACTCAGGAGACGATGACGATGATATAGTATATAATATAATACCTTTTAAGGCTTCTTTTATTAAGTAGTGTTAGCACATTTATGCATCAGCTTGAAAAGGCAGACGAGTCTACCAGCGCGAGTATAGGTATGCACTATACATATTTAATATATATATAGATTATATTTTTTAATTATCGTACCATAAGTATTATCGTACGGAATACGTATATGTAGTTAGGGAGTATATATATATATATGGTAATATATATATGAGCGTATGAGAGGTACCTAATTACATATATCGTATATATAATATAATATATACTGTTATTATGGTTGAGTGAGGTTAATTTCAACATATCATAGATTAGGGATCGGTGTATTTGGATTGGAATAGAGATAGGTCTTGTATGAGGTAAGGCACGCTCACGCTCTCACGGAGAGGGAGAGAGTGAGCGCGTGGCGGCTGTAAAAATAGGGTGATTGCGAGTAAAAGCAATGTTCGCGAATGCAATGTTGCATGTCGAGAAGGTTCGCGGAGCGAGCAGTTTTATGCAAAGCATTGAGATATTTCAAGCTTGACGGCTGTCAAGGTTAGTTGGTGTTATGTGAGTCGGTAGAGCACGAGCTATAACGCCTCTCGCGACCACCGCACTCAAGGTTCTGAGCTTGTATATGTGATTCTTAGCCCACGCAAAGAGGGGGGGGGGGACGGATGCCCACAGGGGACTCTTTTGGGATTCCTACACAGCGGTAAATGATGACGGGTAGCGACTTCATTTTTGATGAATCAATCCGATGTTTATCTCGTGGATCTCGACTCTCACGGCTCTCACCTAGAATTAGATCGTGAAATTTGTTGGAAGTTTCTCTGGTCGGAATTTAACATGAAAATATATTCGAAAGAAAATAATTACAATAATTAACATTCGATTAATCGTTGTAGTTATGTGCCCACCTGCGCGACAACCTATTTCTATATAAATGAATAGAGATATATTAGGCTTAGGGGGAGGATTGATAGCCCGAAGGGCTATCAATCCGACAAACAGACAAACCGAAGGTTTGTCTGTGTTTGTTTGTATTATTTTTATTACGCGCGCGCGCGTGCGCATATATCTACCACCCTTTTTGATATGAAGGAATAGAGCTTATCGGTCTGAACACTGGTTATGTCAAATTGGTGAGGTGGATAAACGATCATAGGTGAGTTTTGGTGACCCTAGGTCACCCCTAAGGGGGTGTTGCCCCCTTAGCGCCAAGGTCAAATTCGTCCTGAAAACCATGTTAGGCTTAACGTATCGGAATAAAATTTGGATGTGAGTTATATGATGACGTAATCTCGTCGGAGACGAGATTACGTTCCTCTGCGTCCTCCCCCTCCGTAAGGGGGGACGCGGCCCACAAAAAATTAAAAATGATCGTAGAAGACTGAAACTTTGAGGCTGGGTTGAGGAGTTGGAATCGGAGACGGAGACGGAGTCGGAGTCGGATTCGGATTCGGAGTCCAGGGACCCCACCGGAGGGGGTCCCCAGTTGAAAAAAAAAGAAGAAGAAATGGCACAGAGTGCAAAACAGAGGAAGAAAAGAAGAGAAAGGAAGAAGAAGAAAGGAAGGAGGAGGAAAGGAGGAAGGAAGAAGAATGAGGAGGAGGCTGAGAAGGATTCAGAGTTGGCTCCGGCACCGGTGCTGGAGCCACTGCGGTGCCGAGTTAATAAACATTCGTATAACAACAATCTTGGTGTCCTTATAAGGGTTATTGAGGTCGTAGAACTCGAATATGATGGTTTTAATAGTCCGTATAGGGTGTCTAGGAACCCCATGGTGGGGGTTCCGGACTGAAAGAGCACAGAGTGCAAAAAAGAGGTCGAAGGAGGAATGAAGAAGGATGAAGGAAGAATTAAAGAAAGGAAAGAATTGAGAAGGAGTCTGACTCAGAGGAGTAGGCGTGACAACTGCAACTGGTGCTGGCTCCGATTGCGGTGCCGAGTTTATTAATATTTTATGTAGATGATTACAAATTGGATTGTCCTTTTATATGTTATTGGATCTGTAGAATTCAAAATCATGGTTTCAGAACCATCAAGAAAAAATAAATAAATAAATAAATAAATAAATAAATAAATAATAATAACTTTCTTATTCTTTTTTATGTTTATAACTTGTCCAAATTTAACGTTTTTACTGCCTTAAATGCAGTAAATTCAGTAGAATCAAACCACAATTCCACCCACCCTCATGATGCACTTGTGATCCTATTGAATCTATTGATCTAGTTGATCTATTGATTAACGTCAAATTTTTTTACTAAAATTGTCATGTTTTACATACCCTAATCAGTAAAGTCAGTAAATCAGGCCACCCCAATCCTACCCGTCCAACTCATGATCTATTGAGCTATTGATCTATTGATTCTATTGCTCTATTGATTAAGGTCAAAATTTTTTACTAAATTGTCATGTTTACAATACCCTAAACAGTAAATCATAAATCAAGCCATCCAAACCTACCCTCCTGTCCAATCATGATCTATTGATCTATTGATCTATTGATCTATTGATTAAGGTCAAATTTTTTACTAAAATTGTCATGTTTTACATACCCTAAATCAGTAAATCAGTAAATCAAGCCACCCAACCTACCCTCCTGACCAGTTGTGATCTATTGATCTATTGATCTATTGATCTATTGATCTATTGATTTAAGTCAAATTTTTGCTAAAATTGTAACGTTTTACATACCCTAAATCAGTAAATCAGTAAATCAAACCACCCACCAACACCCTCCTGCCATGCCTTGAACTATGATCTATTGATCTGTTGATTCAAAGTCAGCATTTCGAGTATCACTATGATAAACAATAACATAAATAAAAAAGTTTCAATAATAAAGCTTACTTAGCATCATCTAATCTATGAATATAACCCCCAAGCAAACCTGACACGCCTTAAACATGAATAAAACTGTTAACGTTAACAAAGTTCCATACTAAGCAACAGTAAAGTAACTATCTTTAGCCATATACTAAACGTACCTATTCACACTTGGTCAAGCATGTCTTCAAACATAACAATGTTAATTTAACATTAAACATGGTAATATTTACAAAAATTTACTCCCACCTTGTGTAATTATCAACAGACAGGTCAAAAGTATGCTACGTAACAAAAGTCTTTCACATTAATAAAGGCAACATAACATTACCAGAACTAAGAATATAATATACACGGAACAAAACCTGACACATCTTAACAAGAAATAAAACCTGCTAACATTAAAAAAGGTCCAAACTTATCAACAGTAAAAGTAGACTAACAAATGGCTCACAAAAACATAAGTCCAGTCGCACTTATCGAAACATAGCTCTCCACATGGACAATGTTAGTGATAATGTGGGCGGTGTGTCGTCTCTCTCGCGAGCATGCTGTGGGTGGGTTGTTATTCACCGCGGGTGTTGCTTCTTTTAAACATTAACATAGACAATATTTTAACAAGAAAAAATTAGCATAACCTTACCTACCAGCATAATACCTAATGGTAAAGACAAACAAAGTAAAATTTTTACTCTCTGTAAGCTAATCTATGAACATAACATACTTACCACACAACAACCAGACGAAATAACAGCTTACATTAACAAACTTAGTCCAAGTAAAG
Organism: Trachelipus rathkii; assembly: GCA_015478945.1. NCBI lineage: Eukaryota > Metazoa > Arthropoda > Malacostraca > Isopoda > Trachelipodidae > Trachelipus > Trachelipus rathkii. The sequence continues at coordinate 51,407 of JABUQX010007842.1, forward strand.
CGAAACATATGCGGGATTTACATTAACATAGTAATATTAGCCAAAATTTATCATAACCGTAACCTAACCATCATAATACCTAACGAGTAAGGACGAACAAAGTAAAGTTTTTTAGACTTACCTCTTTTTAGACTCCGTCCCCTTTCAGAAAATACCAACTATAAACATGGGAAAATGATTTTATGCTTTATCCATTTGCATAAAGTGATGCCAATACTTATTATATTTTAATCCCTCCTGGCTGGAATACAAGCAATGGTAGCAGTCGCCAACGGTTTACGAATTTAAAATATAAATGACACATCGTTGGGAATAAAGAAACTCCTCGTGAAGATATAAACAACAAGCGTAGAGGATGCGGGGCGAGATGTCTTCGTATCAGCACTGCGAGAAAAACTATCCTACTGAAGAAAATAAGTGTATAGAGACAACCAGCCTTAAATGTAATGAAGATTCTTCGTCCGTTCCATACATCAGAAGAAAGTAATACAAGAATACCACGAACGTAACGATGACCATAACTCAGTTTCAAAGGGTATAATCATTCTCGTTGACAACAACAACAGCAATAACATAGTACTAAAAAGTAAGTTCTTTATATACTAACCACGAATTATGCTAACATAACAATGTTTCACATTAATAAAGCTAACATAGCATGACCAGACCTAAGAATATATTGTACAATGTCAAAACTGACCACACCCTTACGCACGAATAAACAACTAACATCAACAAAGTTCCAAACTTAACATCAGTAAAGTAACTAGCATTGCGTACAAAACGTAACCTATTCATTCTTTTCCCAAAGCATATCTCTAACAAATTAACGTTAATTTTACATGACACAGTAATATTTAACAAACATTTATCATAACATTGTCTAATTATATACAGACCAATGAATATATGCTAACATACAAAGTTTGAACCAAACATAACATAAAAATAAGTTTCTTTGAATAAAATATCATAGTAAATTGTAATAGTTTTACTGATTTTAAAGCATAAATTCGTAAATCAGGTCAATCAAACCACAACCCATCCCCACCCCTTCTCTCCATGACCTTGTTGATCTACTTGATCTAGTGATTCATGTCACATCTCGAGTATCATTTCGGGGTCGGTTAAACATAAACACAAAAATAAGTTTCTTATATACTAACCATCCGAGGAGGTATATGCTAACGTAACAACGATTTTTACATTAATAAAAATATACCAGTCCTGAACTAAGAATATAATGTACAACGAACAAACCTAACACACCATACGTACGAATAAACTACTAACATTAAACAAAACTCACCGCGCTTAAACAGTAAACTACCTAACACTTCATACAAAAACGTAACCTATCACACCTTTTTTTCAAGCATATCTCTAACATATCCTAGTTAATTTTACATTAACATCGTAATATTTAACAAAAATTTAGCATAACCATGTCTTAGATCATCATACTGACAAAAAATATATTGCTAACGTAACAAATTTTTACATCAACTTCGTAATATTTTAACAAAAAATTCATCCTAACATCGTCTAAATATCTTATAAATCCCAGACGAATTATTGGCAAACGATAACAAAGTTTTAAAACTCAAACAAAACATAAAAATAACAAAAATTTTATCCTGACATAAAAATAAAGTTCTTTGAATAAAATATCACAGTAAGCGAATAGTTTACTGATTTTAACAGCAGTAAATCAGTTTAAAATCAAGTAAATTTCCCAAACAAAAACCCCCATCCCTGCAAGTCCCTGCTCCTCCCATCCGCCTAATAATCTATCGACCTATTGATTCAGGTCATAATTTCGAGTATCATTTGGATAAACATATAGGTAAACCCGTATTATCTAACAAAATCCCTGTAACACAGTGACCAATCTATCAAAGATACAACCATCTTGAACTAAGAATTGACACTATCATCATCAAAGTGTCACTCGTTTCGAGTAAAACATCATTTGACCTATGAATAATCGTAGACATTAGCAAAATTCTAGGGCAAACCTAACATTACTCAGCAAAAACTTAACCTAGGCTCAGTTTCTAACACATCATCGTCAAGTTAACACAGAAATATCTTACAAAAACTCATCATTTCTCTCACAAATCAGTGTTATTTTCACATTGTCATCGTAATATTTAACATAACGTACTTAACTTACGAATAAACAGTTTCATTAACCAAGAGTATCTAAAGCAACACATTACCTTCCAAGAGAAACCCAGTGGATGCCCCCTTTGAAAGGATGTGAATCCTGCGAGGGGGGATCACCCGCGGGGTGGGTACAGCGGGCTTTACCTCTCCGAAGGAGGGGTAAGGCCTAAGCCCTTCGGGCTGAGGCCTAAAGCCCGCTTACACCCTCGGGTGATCCCCCCCTCGCAGGATTCACGGGAGCCCTTTCAAGGGGAGGCATCCCCTCACTGGGTTTTTTCTCTTGGAAGGTACTGTGTTAGCTTAGATACTACTTGGTTAGTGAAAACCTGTTTATTCGTAGTTCGGTACGTTATGTTAAATATTAGCTATGACAAATGTGAAAATAACACTGATTTGTTAGAGAATGGAAATGAGTTTTTGTAAGATATTACTGTTTTACTGACCATGATGTGTTAGAAACGTGAGCCTAGGTTAGTTTTTGTGAGTAATGTTAGGTTTGCCCTAGCCTTTTGCCAAAAAGTCTACGATTATTCATAGGTCATATGATATACCCGAAACGAGTGACACTTTGATGAAGATAGTGTCAATTCTTAGTTCAAGATGTTGGTATCTTTGATAGATGTTCCTTTGTTAAGGGATTTTGTTAGATAGTACGGCTTTACCTATTGCTGATCCAAAATGATACTCGAAATTGACCCTAAATCAATAGGTTCGATAGATCATAGGCGGATGGATGGGCAGGGGACTGCAGGGATGGTGGTTTTTGATTTTACTGATTTACTGATATTACTGCTTTAAAATCAGTAAACTAATTACGCTTTACTGTGATATTTTATTCAAAGAATTATTTTTATGTTATGTCACGATAAAATTTTGTTATTTTTAATGTTTTGTTTGGTTAAAACTTGTTAGTTTTGCAATAAATTCGTTGGATTTGATATTAGACGATGTTATGAGAATTTTTTTACACTATTACGAAGTTGATGTAAAATTTGTCACGTTAAGCATATATTTGTGTCAGATGATGGCTTAGACATCAGCATCTATGCTAAATTTTTGTTTAATATTACGAAGTTGATGTAAAAATTAACATTGATATGTTAGAGATTGCTTGAAAAAGTGTGAATCAGGTTACGTTTGTATGCCAGTGTTATGTAGTTTTACTGTTGTTCAACGCGGGAGTTTTGTTTAATGTTATAGTTTATTCGTACGTATGGTGGTGTTAGGTTTGTCGTTGTACAATATATTCGCTTAGTTCAGACTATGTTATGTTAGCTTTAATTAATGTAAAAAAACGTTGTTACGTTAGCATATATTCGATGGTTGTATATAAAGAACTTATTTTTGTGTTTTGTTTACCGAAATGATACTCGAGATGTGACATGAATCACTAGATCAATAGATCAAAAGGTGCATGGAGAAGAGGGGTGGGGACGGGTTTGGTGGTTCTGATTTACCTGATCTTACTGAGATTTAACTGTTAAAATCAGTAAACTATTACAATTTACTATGATATTTTATTCAAAGAAACTTATTTTTATGTTAATGTTTGGTTAAAACTTTGCTATGTTTACCCTTTAATCATTGGTCTGTATGATAATTAGACAATGTTCTGATAAATTTTTGTTAATTACATATTACTGTGTCAATGTAATAATTAACGCTTAATCTTGGGTTAGAAGATTGCCCTTGGGAAAAGTATGAATATGGTTACGTTTTGTACGCAATGCTAGTTACTTTACTGACGTTAAGTGTGGAACTTTGTTTTAAGTTAGTAGTTTATTCGTGCGTAACGGTGTGTCAGGTTTTGGTTCAGTGGTACAATATGATTCTGGTGAGGCTAGTCAGGTGGTTCATGCTATGTTAGGCTTGTAGATTTAGTGTCGACACAACAGTGTTTACGTTAGCCATATATTGCCGTTGGTTAGTATATAAGAACCTTATTTTGTACTATGTTATTGCTCGTTGTTGTGTTAACGAGAATATGTACCCTTTTGAACTGATATGGTTCATTCGTACGTCGTATTCTGTTTACTTTCTTCTGATTGTTTGAAAGAAAGAATCTCATTTCATTTAAGGGTTGTTTATACACTATTTTCTTCAGTAGGAAAGTTTTTCGCAGTGCTGATACGATGACATCTCCCGCATCTCTACGCTTGTTGTTTATATCTTCACGAGGAGGAGGTTTCGTTATTCAACGATGTGTCATTTATATTTATCGTAAACCGTTTGGCGACTGCTACATTCTTGTATTGCCAGGCCAGAGGGTTCAATATAATAAGTATGCTATCACTTATGAATGTTAAAGCAATAAATCATTTCCATGTTTATTAGTTGGTATTTGGGTTCTGAAATGGGGGACGGAGTCTAAAAAGAGGTAAGCTAAAACTTACTTTGTTCGTGCCTTACTCGTTTAGGTCTTATGTGGTTTAGGTACCGGTTATGATAAATGTTTTGGTAAAGTAATTACTATGTTAATGTAAAATCCCGCATATGTTCGCTTTATTGACTAAGTTGTTAATGTTGGTAGCGTGGTTATATCGTGTCTGGTTGTGTGTGTTAAGTACGTTATGTTCATAAAAGTTTAGCTTTACAGAGAGTAAAACTTTACTTTGTTTGTCTTTACCCATTAAGGTATTATGCAGGTTAGGTAAGGTTATGCTAATTTTTCTTGTTAAATTTACTATTTATGTAAAATAACAATTGTCATGTGGAGAATGTTTGATAAAGTGCGACTGGATTATGTTTTTGTGAGCCTTGTTAGTTACTTTTTACTGTTGTTAAGTAGGAACCTTTGTTAATGTTAGCAGTTTATTCTTGCTTAAGATTGTGTCAGGTTTGTCGTTGTATATTATATTCTTAGTTCTAGCAATGTTATGTGGGCTTTATTAATGTGAAACTTTGTTACGTTAGCATTATCTTTTGCGTCTGTCAATGATAATTACACAAGGTAGAGGGTGTAAGAATTTTTTGTTAATATACATGTAATGTAAAAATTAACATGTTAAGTGTTAGAGACATGCTTGACCAAGTGTGCATAGGTTACGTCTTTGTATGTTATGTTAGTTACTTTACTGTTGTTAATGTGGAACTTTGTTTTTTAACGTTAACAGTTTATTCATGTTTAAGGCGTGTCCGGTTTGTCTTTGTGGGTTATATTCATAGTTCAGATGATGCTAAATAAGCTTTATTAATGTGAAAAACGTTGTTACGTTATGTTGTTTATCCATAGTGATACTCGAAATGTGACTTGAATCATAGATCAATAGATCAATAAGTTCAAGGATGGACAGGAGGGTGGTCGGATGGTTGGTTTGATTTTACTGATTTACTGATTAGGGTATGTAAAACGTTCAATTTTAGTAAAAATTTGACTTAAATAAAAGATCAATAGATCCAATAGATCATTAATCAATAGATCACAACTGGTCAGGAGGGTAGGTTTGGTTACTTGATTTACTGATTTACTGATTAGGGTATGTAAAACATGACAATTTTATAAAACATTTTTGACCTTAATCAATAGAATCAATAGATCAATAGATCAATAGATCAATAGATCATGATTAGACAGGAGGGTAAGGTTGGATGGCTTGATTACTGATTTACTGATTTAAGGGATATTAAAACATGACAATTTTAGTAAAAAAATTTGACCTTAATCAATGGATCAATAGATCAGTAGATCAATAGATCATGATCGACAGGAGGGTAGGTTGGGTGGCCTGATTTACTGATTTACTGATTTAGGGTATGGTAAAACATGACAATTTTAGTAAAAATTTGACCTTAATCATAAGAATCAATAGATCAAATAGATCAATAGATCAATTAGATCACAGAAGGATCATGGATGGGGTGGTGATGGTGGTTTGATTTACTATTTTACTGCTTTAAGGCATGTAAAAACGTAAATTTGGAAGTTATAAACCATAAAAAGAATAAGAAACTTTATTTATTATTATTTCATTTATTTATTTTTTAATTTATTTTTTCTTGATGGTTCTGAACCATTATTTTTGAAATCTACAGATCCAATAACATATATAAAGACATTAATAATGTCAATTACATAAATATTAATAACTCGGCACCGCATCGGATCCAGCACCGTGCAGCTGTCAACTGCTACTCCTCTGAGTCAGACTCCTTCTCCATTCTTTCCTTCTTTAATCTTCCTTCATCTTCTTCATCTTCCCTTCGGACTCTGTTTTGCACTCTGTGCTTTTTTTCAGTCGGAACCCCCTAATTGGGGGTCCCTAGACACCCTAGTACGGATTATAACCATCATATTTCGAGTTCTCCGACCTCAATAACCTTATTAAGGACACGCAGATTGTTGTTATACGAATGTTTTTATTAACTCGCACCGCAGTGGCTCCAGCTCCGGTGCCGGAGCCAACTTCTCCTACTCCTCCTCCCTCATTCTTCTTCCTTCCTCCTTTCCTCTCCTTCCTTCTCTTCTTCCTTTCTTCTTCTTCTTCTTCCTCTGTTTTGCACTCCATGTTTCAATTTCTTCTTCTTTTTTTTTTCACTGGGGACCCCCCTCCGGTGGGGTCCCTGACTCCGAATCCGACTCCGACTCCGTTCCGGTACTCCGATTCGCAACTCCTCAACCCAGCCCTCAAAAAAGTTTCAAGTCTTCTACGTCAATTTTTTATTTTTTGTGGGGCAGCGTCCCCCCTTACGGGGCGACGCAGAGGGACGTAATCTCGTGTCTCCCCGACGAGATTACGTCATCATATAACTACATCCAAATTTCATTCAATACGTTAAGCCTAACAGGACTTTCAGGACGAATTTGACCTTGGCGCTAAGGGGGCAGCACCCCTTAGGGGTGACCTAGGGTCACCCAAAACTCACCTATGATCAGTTTATCACACACAATGACCATAACCAAGTTCCACCGATAGCTCTATTACTTCATATCGAAAAGGGTGGTAGTGTATGTTGTATCGCAACGCGCGCGCGTAATAAAAATAATACAAACAAACACAGACAACCTTCGGTTTGTCTGTTTGTCGGATTGATAGCCCTTCGGGCTATCAATCCTCCCCCTAAGCCTAATATATCTCTATTCATTTATATAGAAAAAAGTGGCCTCGGAAGTGGGCCCATAACTACAACGATTAATCGAATGCTAATTAAAGTAATTATTTTCTTTCGATTACATTTTCAGTGCTAAATGCCAACCAGAGCACGTAGAAAGACGATTTAAAGATCGATTTAGGGGTAATCGATCACGATAAATCGATTGGAACCATCAAAAAAATGATCTACGGATCATTTAAAACTCCTAGGACCAAAAAGCCCCCTTTGGGGGGCTCCCCCCCCCCTTTTTGGCTAAAAATCCTTGAGTTTCAGCTACAGAACCTCGGAAGTCGTTCCGACCTTAAATTTCGGTCTCACCGACCTTAAAAACCCTACCTTGACACGTCAACGCTTGAAAAACCAAATGTTTGCAAAAATGTTTGCTTGCCCCATTTGCAACATTGCAATGCAACATTGCTTTGCAACATTTTTAGCGGTACTTTTTCCTCCTATAACTACTTATATATAATATATATATATATATAGGTAACTATATAATACTATATATATATAGTATATTATATATATAGCTATATATATTATATATATATATATATCCAGTTGTTTAAATTCCTTGTTTCAAATTTTTCATAAATTACTAGTATGTCATAATTACTGCAAGCTGGTAAACATTTTTTGACATTAATGCAGTGTAAAGGCAGCTTGACATTAAATATAAAATAATATAATATAAAATAAATTGGTTTCTCTACTGAAAATTGTTGAAAACCCTCGAAAGAAAAGCATGTGACAGAAGATCATGTCAAGAAACAATGAAGTCGTTGGATATTCTCATATTATTATAAATAAATTGAAGACTAATAAAATTAAATAGAGCGACATATTTCGAAATAGTTCACAATACATTATTGTTGAAACTTAATACTACTGAGGCGAGAATATATATTATATATATATATATATATTATAATAATATATATATATATACTATATATATATATATAATATAATATAATACTAACTATATATATATATTAGATATATTATATATATCTATATATATATATTAAAATTATTATTTTTTTTTTTTTTTTTTTTGAGCACTTTTCCCAATGATATAATACAAAATGTGTATGCGATATTTCCCCAAAAGGGCTTAAAAGCAGTTTGCAAACACCAAGGAAACAGTTTTAAGTTTTCGGAAACAAACCGGTGGGGAAATGGAAAACATCGGTTTCATTTATCATTTTTCATTAATTGTATAGTAGCAAAATTTTAACATTCAAAGGTGAATTGTATGTCCATTTCCGAGTTTAATATATATATATAAAATATATTTAATAATATATATTATATATATTATATGTAATATA